>MU699201.1:51638-73772 GCA_026770625.1 Nicotiana glauca | reverse complement strand
TGTCAATAGTGAAATAGAATTCATATTGAGCAACCATACATGGGAATTGGTTGACCTTCCTCCAAGTAACAAAACATTGGATTCTAAATGGATTTTCAAGAAGAAAATAAAAGACGATGGTACTATTGACAAATACAAGGCAAGAATTGTTGTCAAAAGATTTAGACAGCGAGAAGGTCTTGACTATTTTGACACATACTCGCCGATAAAAAGAATTACGTCCATTCGGATGCTAATAGCGTTAGCCGCCTTGTATGATCTTCAAATCCATCAAATGGATGTAAAAACAGCCTTCTTAAATGGTGATTTAGAGGAAGAAATCTACATGGACCAACCCGAGGGGTTTGTGGTTCCGGGAAAAGAAAAGAAGGTGTGTCGACTTGTTAAGTCTCTTTATGGACTAAAACAAGCACCCAAGCAATGGCATGCGAAATTTGACCAAACAATGTTGTCAAATGGCTTTAAGATTAATGAATGTGATAAATGTGTTTACATTAAGAACGTTCCAAATCATATAGTCATTGTTTGCTTATATGTTGATGATATGCTAATAATGAGCAAAGACATTGCCGACATTCAAGCTACTAAGCGCATGCTTGCTAGTAAGTTTGATATGAAAGACTTAGGAGTTGCCGATGTAATTCTAGGAATTAAAATCTAGAGGACTCCTCAGGGTCTAGCTTTGTCTCAATCACATTACGTGAAAATGGTACTTGAAAAATTCAAACACTTGGAATTTAGAAGTGCAAGAACTCCAATTGACTTAAATCATTATCTGATAAAGAATAAAGGTGAAAGTACGTCTCAATTGGAGTATGCTCGTGTGTTGGGAAGCTTAATGTACATCATGAACTGTACACGACCTGATATAGCTTGTGCAATAAGTAAACTTAGTCGATTCACAAGTAATCCCAACAAGCATCACTGGGTGGCTATGAAACGAGTTCTGGAATATTTGGAGTATACCCAAGACTACGCTTTGCACTACAATAAATATCTTGCAGTGATTGAAGGATATAGTGATGCTAATTGGATAACCGGCTCATCAGAAACAAAGTCCACAAGTGGATATGTGTTTACTGTTGGTGGAGGAGTAGTATCTTAGAAGTCTTCGAAACAAACGTGTATCGCTCGCTCTACAATGGAATCAGAGTTTATAGCGTTGGATAAAGCTGATGAAGAAGCTGAATGGCTTCGGAATTTTTTAGAAGACATTCCGTTCTGGCCAAAACCTTTGGATCCTATTTGCATACATTGCGACAGTGAGGATGCAATAGGACGGGCAGGGAGCGTTATGTACAATGAAAAGTCTCGTTATATACGACGAAGACATAACACCGTTAAAAAACTACTTTCTAGTGGAATTATCACTATTGATTATGTAAGATCAAAGGATAATGTGGCGGATCCGCTTACAAAAGGCTTAACTAGAGAGGGAGTTGAGAAATCATCTAAGGGAATGGGACTATGGCCGAGGACAAGTCAACATGGCGGTAACTCTACCTAGAATTTTGGATGTTCCGAGATCTAGGTTCAAGGAGCTCAAACAAAGTTGTGATTGACCGGTTCAACATTGTCAAAATAATATCTTTGGTCCATTCTCATGATGAAGACAATGTTCAGTAACAAGGATAGAACTTTACATGTTCTTTAATGATTACCTAAGTTTGATGAGGTATTTATCAAATAGTGTCAATCTAAAGGATTACACGTTTAGGAATCACCTATGTAAGTGTGAAGTGGAAGCCGCTTCAATGAGAATTCTGTAAGGCCAATTCTCTACGCACTTATGAAACCAGGCGGTATTCATGGCTAAAACGAACACAACAATGAGAACCAAAAGACTGTTAAGGGTCGGTTGTGTGACATATAATTGTCTAGGTATACACTAAAGTTTGATGGTTCAAAGATATCAAATATACCGATTGACCGAGTATATCCGACATATGTTCACTATGGAAAGTTCAAAGGGAAACCTACTTATCCAAATGCAATTAATCCTTACTTGCAAAATGACATAGCTTTCATCTATGATCTTTCTTGATACAACCATTCCCATTCATGTGGGGGATTGTTGGACTTTAAGTCATTAGGCTTTAAAGTAGAAGAAGTGTGAATTGGAAATGGAGGGAAAATGAAAATTTGAAAAAGTCAACTTTTGTCTTGCACTTTGTCCCTCATTGGTGAGGGACAAACACATTTGTGTGCTTATATGTAGAATCACTTCTTAAAGCTCTTAAAAGGAGGTGAAGAGAATGAACCCTCGCGCCGTCGTCGCTCGCTCGCTCAGCTCGGCTTCGGATTTGGATTTAGATTTGGATTTGGAAAATGATCGATCGATAAGATTATTTTTGGACAAAATTTATTTAATTATTTAATAATTAATTAAATGCCAAATAACTGCTGAAAATACGCCAGAACCTCTCTGGCTGCGGTTCTGCCGCAACCGCATTAGAACCGCGGCAGGCAAATTCAGAAAGCCTCTCTAACCGCGGTTCTGCCGCGACCGTGGTAGAACCGCGGCAGGCTGCATATTCTTCTGAAAAGGCACCTTTTCCAGATACCTCTTCTGATAATTGCCTATAAATTCTGAGGCATGGCTCCATTTTCTACACGCGAAAAACACTCCAAAACTTCTTTCTTTCTGAATATACTGCATCCTAATTCGCAGTTTCTCTCTCTCAAATTCGTAAGTGTGATTTTGCTTCGTTCTTTGAGTTTGTTGGTATCCTGCAGTTTGTATTGCCACTATTGCAGGAAGGTTTATTCCGTTTTATCCTGGGAGGATTTAATCCATTACCTTGGCAACGTGTGAGGGGGTTAAAATTCCTTAAGGACACACAAGAAACTTGTGGACTCGGAATATTTCTGATTCTCTACTATTTTCCAGATTTCTTTAATTCTCTTAACAGTTTTTCTGATTTTTGGTTTAACACATTAACGCTCACAATATCATCATCACGAATGCTCCATTTTGTTTCCAAGTGTAAATATTGATCAGCTTTACCTTCAAGAAACAACACTCTTTTAATTGCCATATTAACTGTTTGACTCAAAAGATGCTAAATTCTTTTTAAGAAAATCAATCAAAAAGGATGAATGGGTAAATCATAATCAATCCTAATTAATACTGAATCAAAAGACAAAGAAATAACAATAATAGATGGAACAGATAAAACATCAAGTTGTCTTATTTATAAAAAAGTTTTGCTTTACCCCTCCTTAGAGGGGAGAACGAATTACAATTGTTTTGTCCCCTTTTCAATATCCTGATGGAGCTCCTCTTCCCACTCAGTAGATGAAGAATCCTTTCCTTTTAAGGGTGGAGTTCTGTTCATCCTCTTATGTCGAATGACATAAATATGGGATGAAGTTGACTTTGTTAACTTCTTTCGTAAAATGATTAGGACGGGGTAGTGGTCGCCCGGTCAAGTGGTCAAATTTTGACCAATACAGTTAGTCCCTCCATTTGTCGGGGTTCTGCCTTGCCGACTTCGACGAACGGATCATGTATGCGACATAGTCGAAGGGAATCTGACCCCCATTCTATCCCTTGATTGCGTTGTGAATTTTGGGATTCTTTGGGGATGTCTTTTCAGTACTCGTGTACCGTTACGAAGGTTTAGAAACAGAAACCCCGGTTGGTTAATGGAGCGTTACTTTATTCAAGCAGTCATTATGACGCACGTTTCTAAGGATCTGAAACATTTCGCGTCCCATCGGATTTGATGGCAACCGTCGGGTTTCGTGCTCGCGGAATTACGCCTCTTATAAATATGGAAACCCTGCCATTTGCTTCTCACACTTCATTGTTTGTTTCGAGAGAATTTCCAGGATATCTTCTTTTCTGTCATTTCGAGTTTTGGCTCTCTCTTGCTCGTTGCAATACTTAATTCTTTTGCTTTTTCCGGCGAGTTTTTTTTCCTTCTTAGCTAAAAATGGCCGGTGGTTCTTCCCGTGATAATCTTCTTGTTGCTCCTCCGGCGACTGAGAACCCCTGTTCCGGCTGCCGGAGATATAGAGTCGGTGGAGGACGAAGAGGTTCCTTCTGTAGATGAAATTTTACCCCGTTCGGGGAGGTACATGGTCGACTTCAGTGTTAACGATGGAACGAAGCCGGAGGAGATCGCTCCCCTCATAGAGGAGGTAGGGATTGCGGATTTGAAGGAACGATGGGGCATTCCGGGGTTTGTTGGGATGGTACCATCGAGGAGAGACAACCGGGTTCAAATTGGCCATCCCAAATTTTGTATGTTCTATGCCTACCCCTTCCTCGTAGGGTACACACTCCCGCTTCCCATGCTGGTGGTAGATTTCTGCCGCTATTATGAGGTATGCCCCGTCCAGCTTTCTCCTTATTTGTACAAGTTGTTCCTCATGTTTATCAAATACGCGGAGCTCACCAGTCGTGAGGTTACTCTGGGCCATGTGCTTAGCCTGGTCGCTCCCTAGTTGATTCGAGGCACGATGATCCATGCGCATCCTCGGGGGTCGAAAGGCCTAGTGGTAAAGATGGATGATAGGATTAATCGTCACTTTTATGAGAACTTTTTCTATGTGCGGACCAAGCAACTCGTGGCGGATCCGACTGGATTTCTTGAGAGGTGGAATTTTGCCTGTAAGTCTGCATTTCTGATTAGTGGAGTGCTTGATTTCTCTTTTTCTTCTCTTCTTTTATGTTATAGGTACTGACCTGCTCTGTTATTTTGCAGCCGAGAAGCTACCTCCGCTGCCTTTGGAGGGGATTCGCGAATGGGTAGAGGCCATCCTTCCCCATACAACGGGGGTTCGCACTTGGTCGACTTTTCATGAGAGATTTGGATGTAGGCCCCTTACAGGTGAGATAACGTCCTTATTTTCTACTTGTCTTTCTCCATTTTCGTCTTACCTATTGAGTGTCATTTGTCGTTGCCAGGGAGAGTACAGAGAGTCAGGACTCCTCAACTAGCCTTTCGTCGGCCGGTTGCGTCTGCTCGTCTTGTTGCAGTACCTGCTGCTCGTCCTTCATCGAGGGTGGCTTCAGTCGAATTTGCGGTCCTGGCCACTCCAGCAAGAGCAGCCTCTCAGGAAGCCCTATTCAGTGTTGTCCGTCCTATGAATGGATCACCGTCGATCGGGGAAGAGGAAGGTTCGTCGAAGAGGCGGAGGGTGGCATTCGAGATGGCGCCTCCGACCGTAATTAATTTGGATGAGTCTCCCCCAATGGCCCTAGGGGATGGTGCCACTGCGGTGTCTCCCCTAGAGATGGAGCGAGTTATGGAAGTTGATGCTGATGATCAGTGCCCGGAAGATTTGGCTATTATAATGACTCAGTCCGAAGTTCCCATTGCTGGTGACGATCAACGTCCTGCCGGAGTAGAGAGCCAGACCCCTAGTGCCGCCATCGTGACTTCGAGTGCACCTTCTTCATCTGCAGTGGGTCGTATCCCCCCTTCGGCGGCAGGAAGGGGGAAGAGTGTGATGGTCGTCGAATATGAGTCCGAGTCTGACTGGGATCCCGATGATGTCAGGATGTTCGAGGATGGCCTCACTCATTCGGTGGTTTACGCGGGTGGATTGGCTCGTGTTCTTGATATCCCTTATGACGTGAATCTCTTGGCACAGGGGGATAGCTTGGTGTCGCAGCTTAGCCTAATGTGTTCAGAAGCTGAAAATGAGTCCTTGAAGAATGTCCCTGACACCAAATTGAGGGACGAAGTGGATGTCATGGGCTTGAGGCTATGTTGTTTTCGGCTTTTATTTCGGCCTTTCCCTTTATGCGAGAGAACATTGGTTTAATTGCTTTCTCATTTTTCAAACGTATCTGGTAGAGGTGGAAAGCATCCGTAGGGCCAATATTTGGTCGAGGATTTCTTGCAGTTGCTAGAGAAGTACCATCGCTATTGTAACAAATGTCGTGAGTTGCATAACGGTTGAGGACGGACCCCCGTCACCGGGCTCTAGGCGAGGAGTTGGAGAGAAGGGATCAAGAGCTGATGCAGACGATCCGTACCAAGAGCAAGCTCGAAGAACAACTTTGCCTCAAGGACGAGGAGCTAGAATTGGGTAAAGGGGTCGCTGCCAAGTGCGAGTATCTGCAGGGCAAGTTGGCAGAGATACAGTTGGAGATGGATCAAAGCCGGGCTCGAATTGAGGAGATGAGTGTTGAAGGGAAAGGGAAATTGTATGCTATCGAAAGCAAGGTGGCAGGTTTAGAGCACATTGAGAGAGCCTGGTCTGAGGCTCTGGCAAGGGCGGCGGCTCTGTAGGAGACAGTTTGTGTACTCAAGTCCCAGCAAGAATCGGAGAGGGCGACTGTGACTATTATGGAGGCGAGGCTCGAGGAGCGGATTGGCATGATTGATCAGGAGACTTCGGTTCTGGAAGATTGAGTTGCGGCCTCGGAGGTGGAGAATTAGTGGCTGAGGGCCTAGGCTAGACCATCCCACGCTGCCATTCCCCGCCAGGCTCATGAGCTCTGGGTCTATACCGAAACCCAACGGGATATATTCAAGAACTTGTGGAAGGCAGGCACCGTGACCGAGGCTACCTATGAGGAAGCGCGAGCGAAGGCTCGTGCCAACTGTGGATATGATGTTGCGATGCCCGAAGCTGATGGGGGTGCGAATGGTGATGATGATGGGCCTTATGGAGATGATGATGAAGACGGCGGTGATGAAGCCGAGTGAAATAAATTGTACTTGGTGTTTTTTTTATTTCGTTCCCTAGTTGGCATTTGCTTGTTTCATATTTCTTGTTTTTTTATATTAGTCGGCCGGCCCGTGCAGGATGTAAGCGGCGACAGCCCGCATCTATGACTTCATGAATAAAGAATTCTTTTTCGCTACTTATCTGGCACTTCAGCTTTCTTTCTAGCGATTTATGATCTCGTCACAAGGTGGAAGCTCGTCAGGTGAGTCCCGGCTTTGCTCTCCCCTTTTTGTGACGAAGGTTCCTAGCCTTGTGGGTTTTATTACGAACGTATCAAAATAATGGCTCGTTCGAGTTTGAGCGAGGTCGAACTTTTTGACCATTGATGGCGAAGGCACTGAGCCTTAAGGGTGTTATTTCGAACTTAATGAAATAACAACCCGTCTGAGTTCGAGCGAGGTTGAACCTTTCTATATTTGATGGCAAAGGCCCTCGGTCTTAAAGTGTGTTATTTTGAACTTATCGAAATAACAACCCGTCCGAGTTCAAGCAAGGCCGAACCTTTCTATCTTTGATGGCGAAGGCCCTTGGACTTAAGGGTGTTATTTTGAACTTATCAAAATAACAACCCGTCTGAGTTCGAGCGAGGTCAAACCTTTCTGTCTTTGATGGCAAAGGCCCTTGGCCTTAAGGGTGTTATTTCGAACTTATCGAAATAACAACCCATCTGAGTTCAAGCGAGGTCTAACCTTTCTATCTTTTATGGCAAAGGCCCTTGGCCTAAAGGGTGTTATTTCGAACTTATCGAAATAACAACCCGTTTGAGTTCGAGCGAGATCGAACCTTTCTATCTTTGATGGCGAAGGCCCTTGGCCTTGAGGGTGTTATTTCGAACTTATCGAAATAACAACCCGTCTGAGTTCGAGCGGGGTCGAACCTTTCTATCTTTTGATGGCGAAGGCCCTTGGCCTTAAGGGTGTTATTTCGAACTTATTGAAATAACAACCCGTTTGAGTTCGAGCGAGGTCAAACCTTTCTATCTTTGATGGTGAAGGCCTTTGGCCTTAAGGGTGTTATTTCAAACTTATCGAAATAACAACCCGTTTGAGTTCGAGCGAGGTCAAACCTTTCTATCTTTGATGGCGAAGGCCTTTGGCCTTAACGGTGTTATTTCAAACTTATCGAAATAACAACCCGTCTGAGTTCGAGCGCGGTCGAACCTTTCTATCTTTGATGACGAATGCCCTTGGCCTTAAGGGTGTTATTTTGAACTTATCAAAATAACAACCCGTCTGAGTTCGAGCGAGGTCGAACCTTTCTATCTTTGATGGCGAAGTCCCTTGGCCTTAAGGGTGTTATTTCGAACTTATCGAAATAACAACCCGTCTGAGTTCGAGCAGGGTCGAACCTTTCTATCTTTGATGGCGAAGGCCCTTGGCCTTAAGGGTGTTATTTCGAACTTATCGAAATAACAACCCATCTGAGTTCGAGCGAGGTCGAACCTTACTATCTTTGATGGCGAAGTCCCTTGGCCGAAGTCCCAGTTTGGCAAGCATTGCTTGCATCGATGGTTCAAAGTTGCGGGCATCAGACTCGCGTGGTACGCGTGTTACAGCTATGCTAAGATGATTTTCGATTATTTAGCCTAGGTATCCCCTTTGTCTTGTTCAGAGTATTTGGGACCAGTAGGGCAGGGAATTCTAGACCTTGCTAACCCGTTCGATTTTTCGTTCCTCCATGCGCTGCTTTCGAATCAGGTGTGAGCTGGATTCTCTTCTTGCGTTTCTTTGGCTTCGATCTGGAAAAACTAGGTGTTTTCACTAGGAAATCCTCACTGACGGCGCCAAATTATTTGACTCAAAAGATGCTAAACTCTTTTTAAGAAAATTAATCAAAAAGGATGAAGGGGTAAATCATAGTCAATCCTAATTAATACTGAATCGAAAGACAAAGAAATAACAATTATATATGGAACAGATAAAACATCAAGATGTCTTATTTATGAAAAAGTTTTTCTTTACCCCTCCTTAGAGGGGAGAACGAATTACAATTGTTTTGTCCCCTTTTTCAATATCTCGATGGAGCTCCTCTCCCCTCTCAGTAGATGAAGAATCCTTTCCTTTTAAGGGTGGAGTTTTGTTCATCCTCTTTTTCTGGTTCGAGTGTTGGAGGGGAAGTAGGAGAGGAAGTTGTAGTCGGGTCCCCTTGCTTCGATTTTCTTTCCTGATATTTATAGTCAAAAACCTTCTTGTGTTTGCCACCACGTGGCATGGCGGAGTTGGGGAAGCTTACTAGCCCTGGAAAGGGCTCGCCCTCGTCGATTATGTCGAATGACGTAAAGATGTGATGAAATTGACTTTGTTAACTTCTTTCATAAGATGATTAGGACGGGATCGTGGTCGTCCCGGTCGGAGTGGTCAGATTTTGACCAATACATTAACGAAATAGTAATAAAATAATTTCTTCCACTTCTGAATCCCAAACAATTCGATTAGTATAAAGAATTCCCTGAAGATAGCATTTTCAAAATTTTAAAATACTTTAGAATTATACTTATATCATCAATAAACAATTTTATATAATAATTTTTTAGAATAATTAGAGCAAGAAATAACTGAGACATTAAAACCTTAAAAAATAATTCACACTTAATTAATTACTTAAAAGGTAAAATTTCGTAGTGCCAATAATACAAGCATCAAAATGAAAATTAAGCTATAATCAAACTTTTGAGACGTTAATGAAAAAGAATAAATTGCATAGAACATAGTGAGATGAAAAAGTTCAAGAAAACTAAAGAAGATTATAAAGCTAAGACATGCATCCAATTATACAATAGTATCGGCTAATTGGAATCTTTCAAATTTTTATCTTAAAGGATATGGTACTGGATTCAGGACCCTGTTTAGGACCCCCATTAAAATTCTAGCCTGCGGTGGAAGACAGTAATCGTAGAAGATCAACAAAATATTTTAGTGTACATGGAGAGAGTGACTTTAATTTGTTTCTTTCGCCAAATCTAGTTGCTTTAAAATTTAAATCTAGATAAGATTCAGACACCTCACTTTAGCATTTCATAATTTTTCTTTATTTACAACAAAAACAAAATCTACGAAGCCCTAAGCAACTGGAATTAGTAAACAACGCGGTTTATTTTAACAAATCTATAAGTGTGTTACTAAAATCCAGTCATGATGTAACTCAATAAATGCTTCCAGGTCAGCATATAGTTGTCTAAATATTAAAAATGGTTGCTGGGGTTTGATAGCAAACAAGTTCTTTATTTATTTAGGATCAACGTGCAAGAATATGCTAAGATTTTCTCAATCAACAAGATGTTACGATCGACGTGCAATAAAATAATTGGGCCAGAAAAAAAAGTTATCAACTTGCCAAATAATTTTATTAAAACACTTGAACTAAGACAATGACATATTGGACACCTAAACTCAAATTGTAGTGTACCAATTAGACACTTCACACACAATCTTTCACGAAAACTAAATGTGTGAGTTTCACACACCCTAACATGACAAAACTTGCGAATCATTACGTGGCATGTGGAATTTTTAAGAAAAGAAAAAGAGAGAGAAAACCACTCTGATCTACCATATTATTTTCTGCCCAAAATCCCTACAACACAATTTCACGGTTTCACGATCAAACAATTCTTTCAAAATTGACTCGATGCTAGTGATAGATTAAAGAAATTATTGGACTTAAACCCAGGCTAGTTTTCACTCTATTCTATGGGGCCTTTTGAATAGTTGGGCCTCCTTTTTCTTTCTATTATACTGGGAACCGGCCCATGTCCGGATATTATTATTATTGGAGTATATTGTACATAATAACAGACTGCTTGAAGTCTAATGGAATAATACATCATTTCCTCTCTTTCCATTTACCCGATAGTTTCTTAGTTTCTCTCTATCACCGACTAGAACCTAGGGTTTTCTCATTTCATTCATGGAGATTCAATTTCTTCCTGAAAGTTAACATGGTATCAGATCAACAATTCCTGACGTACTCGACGAGCTAGTTCATCCTATCGGTCTAGTTTTTTTAATTTTGAGTTTTGTTCGTTGTATTCAATGGGGTCTGGTTTGCGATTTTCCAGGAAATTTGGGCATTTTTCGGCGTAAATTGAGGATAACTTCAGGATTTCCTTATTCTAAGTCAACAAGGTTCTACTCTTTCGAGTATTGTGAAGGAGATACGGTACTATCTGTTCATCCCCCACTACATAGGTTTTGTGATATAATTGAATGATTTTGTAAAGCTGTTGTTTTGTGTAACTGATTTTAGCTTAAACTTTCTTTGTAACTTGTTCTATACATGTTGTAGTGTTAAGTCCCGAGTTTTGCCCTTAATTATTGTTTCAAACCATGGGTACAGAGTCTAGCACCTCCTCTCCTGTACTTCAGTCTCCTCCTGCGCTTATTGACTCTTCTCATCCTCTCTATGTTCATCCATTAGATAATCCTGGTATTTTGTTAGTGTCAGTTCCATATTTAGAGACTGGATATACTTCAAGGAGAAAAAATATTCTAATTGCCTTGTCGGCTAAGAATAAAGCTGGGTTGATCAATGGTAGAATTCCACAATCCCCACCTATTTCTCATCTTTATGATTACTGGTAAGATGTAATGACATGGTCTTTGCTTGGCTAAGCAATTCCTTATCCAAAGACATTGTAGACAGTGTTTTACACTGTTATACTGCTAGGGACTTATGGAGGAATATAGAAGAAAGGTATGGACAATCTAGTGCTAGTAGGTATTAGCAAATACAAAGAAAAATTGCAGAGGTATCTCAAGGCTCTTATGATATTACTGGTTACTACACTAGACTTAAGAAACTCCGGGATGAGTTTAAGACTGTTGCATTTGGTCCAGCATGCACTTGTGGGGCTAAGCCACAAAGCAGTGATGGTCACAAACATATTCATTTCCTCACAGGGTTGAATGAGAGCTACTCAAATGCTAGGAACAACATTCTTATTATGTATCATGTTCCAACTTTGGGTAAAGCTTACTCCATTCTTCTTCATGATGAGAGCCAAAGAGAAATTCAGCCATCTGGTGGTCCAATAATAATAATATCCGGAGATGGGCCGGTTCCCAGTATAAGAGAAAGAAAAAGGAGGCCCAACTATTCAAAAGGCCCCATAGAACAGAGTGAAAACTAGCCTGGGTTTAAGTCCAATAATTTCTTTAATCTATCGGCTAGACCCCAATTGTTTTGCTCGCAGATGGATGAGGAATTCATTTCTCATTTTAAAATAATCTAGAATACATCCAAATTGGTCTTGCAAGTGTTTCGACAGTGGGAACAATTAGCTACTTGATGAAAGAACTATCATTCTTTATAATACGAAAAAACTATGATTTTATTTTATATCTTGTATACATCAAAATTAAGAATCTTTTTAAGTAGAACAAGCAAAGAGAACTTTCAAGGGGATTTGCATTCCTAATAAAGGTGTTAATCGGGCGGGTTGGGACGGGCTGGACAAAAAAAATGTCAGCCCGTACGGGTTCGGGGCAGGTTGTTATCGGGCTGGGGTTAACGGATTGGTGGCGGGCTGGGATTTTTCGGGTTCTATAGGGCCCGTACGGGTTCGGGCTTAACGGGCTCGGGCGGGTCGGGCTATATATAATTTTTTTTTAAATTATGTTATGTGAACGTTGGCAACGGTAAGATTTTAATAAAAAAAATTAAAATATATATATATTATGGGTTAATGGGCTGAACCGGACTGTAGCCCGTTAAGAACCCGCTAAGGGCTTAACGGGTTGTAGCGGATTCGGCCACCCGTTTAAAAAAATTAGCGTTTGTAGCCCGCCCCCCGCCCAACCCGTCCCGACCCCCATTTTTTGCTACAGTAACGGGCTGGACCGGGCTGACCCGGGTTGAATCGGGCTGTTAGCGGGTCAGCCCAGCCCGATTAACACCTCTAATTCCTAATGGGGCAATTCAGTACTTCAAAAAAAAGAGAACAATAGGCATTGAAATAAATATTAACATGATATAAATTATTATTAGTATTATTATTATTATTATTATTATTATTATTTTACATAATATATATTATAATAATTCAATATAGTAATTCAAATTATATTTTATTATAAAATAATGTTAATTTATGATAAAATAATAAACATTTGATAAAAGTCTATATAATTTTAATTTTTTTCTCAAATTAAGGAGATGAGAGAAATATTTTTATATTTTAGAGAATTATCATATGTTAATTTTCATAACGAAACAATATAAAAATTATAACTAGTAATAATTAAAATAATTTATTGATGGTTGAAAACTTATCATGAAAGAGTGGAGTTCAACCCATATAGATTATATTTTTACATCAAATAAGTATATAAGAGATAGCCTCCTAGTCAGTAGAATAAATTTCATTACTTAAATTAAATTTTGAGGTTTAACAAACTATACTATTTAAAATTACCTTTGAATATAAAATATTTTAGTTTGAAATCACTTTCAAATAGTGTGGATAGATGAAATCACTTAATTATTCTTTTTAAACTACTTTTAAATAGTATGGGTAAATATAAAAATCTTGTAAATATTTATCGTTACTTTTTTTTTGTTGTCCTATTAATTAAAAATCAATTTTACTTTCTTTATGGGAACTTCTATTTGACTTAAAAAAATTAATAATTTTACCAAATGAGGAAAAAGGTTCACAGTACTTCCTGCAAAAATAAACTAATCAATACTGACACAGTGCATTTAAGCAAAAAAGTTCACACTACTTCATGCAAAAAGGAGAGTTGTGACCAGGGGAATGTGGGGTCCAAGTGTATCAAACATTACTTGTTAAGAAATGCAAGGAGGGCATTATTTAAAAAATACAAGCAATAAAGCTCTTATGAAAGGACATATATGCCCTTGATCGAGCATCTTTCCTTTTCTATATAACATATTCATTTACACGGTTTTGAACTACTAATTAGCTTTACAACCTGTAATCTCATATGCATATTTGACCAATTAAGCTGGCCATCAAACATACATGGTGGTATCAGAGCCAAACCCCTGATTAATCGTGTGTGTAGTCTCATCTGTCCTCATGCATCAGTTGAATCCGGAGGAACTTTTCCATTAAAACAACCTATCTCTCGCTTCCTTGGCCTGTAATGTTAAAACAACAAAAGTAAGCAATCTTAAAATTGTGAAAAGCATATCTATTTATTGAACCAGTTTTTTTTTTACTCGAAAAATGTGGGATAGAAGAACATTTCCAGATCAACTGTAATCATTTGATTTGAGAATCTCATAGGAATTCTTTTTTCAGGAAAGGTGAGAATGAGAATAAGATTTACAAATCAATTGTACCATGCTAACATGAACTCAGAACAACTAGATGAATTATTACCTGTTTTTTCCAATCCGTGAGGTAAGTGACAACAGAAAGCAGAATAGCTTGTACTACAGACCCCATGATTAATCCACTCCAGAGGCCTTTCTCTTTCCAATTCAAAACGAATCCCATTAACAAAGAGGCAGGAATTCCAATCAGGTAATATGCTCCTAAATTTACATAGGCCACTATATGTTGCCAACCACTTCCTCATGCAACTCCGGCTAATAATGTTATTATGCTATCCAGGATGATGGAGAGGCAGAGAAGAGGAGTTAGTTCTTCGATAAGATTCACCACTTCTTGTTCATATGTGAAAGCATATGCCCATACATTACGCAAGCAAAACAGAATCGCACTTGCCACAAGGAACTCTACAAATGCTAGAGCGAAGACTACATAAATAGAAATTCTAACTGCTTTTGGATTTCCAGCTCCCAACTCATTTGAAATCCGAGTGCTACGTACAAAATGGTAATGAGTTAATTTAAGAATGCCATATTGTATGATACTAATCGTTACATCAAAAAATTCATTGTTAGGAAAAATATTGACGAGAAAACCTTGCAGCAGCACTGAAGGAACATGGTATGAAGTAATGTAATGAAGTTGTTGTAAGCCTACATCCAAAGAAATTTAATTATCAGTTATTGTCATAAAATCGAAATATAAAAGTTAGCAGAGAGCTGCATACCAAATAGATAGGACAGAAGTCTCAAGTTGTGGATTTGGCAGCAATCCGCAAAACAGCAGAATTAGTTCTGTTGCCCACCATTTCAAACTACATTTGTAAGTAATAAATTAAGCCTTAAATAAGATATCATTAAAAACATATACGGAATGGAAGATATAAGTTTTCCATAGTTCAGACTTGGAAATCTCATAGTTAAATTACCAAACCATTGCAGCAGACGGAATAGCAAATTGGAAGAACTCCGGCATAACAAGGAAAACATCCTTGGAGAAAAAGGGACGTGTCTTTTGACAAGTTGACGAATACTTTAAGTAAATCACAAGTAAAATCACGTTCAACCAATATGATGAACCAATCGCCATAGCTGCACCACTGGACCCTAACTCATATTTGAATATGAAAGCCCAACTGAGTGGTACATTAAAGCATAGAGATGCTACTGAGCTCCATACCATTGGAATGATCAAACTTTGAGTCTGAAAGTAGCAAACAAGTGACTGAAGAATCGCATAAGGAACGAGAGTTGGGATGAGATAAATCGAGTACTTTCCAGCTTCAACAGAGATTAATGGGTCTTGGCCAATCCATAGAAGCAATTTGCCAGTGAATATCCATAGAAGAGAAACCAGCAGACACGCAAATAATAGAAATATAATGGCAGCACAAGTAATAGTGCCAACTTTCTGATATTGCTTTGCTCCATAGGCCTGTCCGCATAAAGTTATCGACCCAGTTGCCAGTCCAAACTTTACACCAAATTCAGATTCAAATGGCTTAAGTACCTCAAGCAATTTCGAGATAAACAATGATAAAATACATTCACATTTTGGAAATATAACTCTAAAATCAGAACAGATAAGTTTATAAACATTTCTTTACATTATTATTGTAAATTATCTGGTTGTAGCTAGTACATTACATACATCATTTAATTTTTTTAGAATATAAACCCACACGTACTATAGTCAGTTTTTTGTATTAGCTCTTAAGTCGTCTGAGGTGAGACAAATTTTACATGTGAGTGCTTGAGCATTCTTGTCTCTTATATTGTGACTTTTCGTAGTCTAACTTGTCCTCAGTAAAGCTTATGCACAATTTAGAAAAGCAAAAGTATTCCAACTAACCATAGTTAGTTTTTTAAATATAGTTTATCATGTAAAGATCTAGAAGCTTAGGCCAGTTGACTTAGGCCAAATCCCCGTTTGAAATTTGAGCTTATTTCTTGGCAATTTTTATTAGATGGATGGAGTACTTCCTTAGTAGGTGGGATCAAGAATTAGCATATAATATCAAAGCAAAAATGTAAGTCTAAAACCAGAAATCTGAGAGCATGCATATTTCTCTTTGTGGATTAATCATACTAGAATTCTATGACTAATAATCCTTCTTAAACTGTTCATCAATGCTTGTGTTGGGCTAAACTAGCCCAAATACACTCTTAATATGATGTGATGTAATTCGCTTTGGGCCAAGCCCGCATGTTTTTCCCCAAAATGTCTCACATGATTAAGAGATACTTGCACCTTATATGTGGGCTCTCAATCTATTCAGCTACCAATGCGGGGCTTTGTTCGCACGCCCAACAACTTGAACTTAAGGTACTACTACAAATTAAAGAATGTTGAGAAGAGAAATTAGTAAGGAGCTTACAAGGATGGCAAAGCCAGTAACGTTGCAGTAAGATGTGGCGATGGAGGCACTTGAGAAGGAGAGTTCACTTAAGTGACCCAACATAACCATTGGTGCATAGCGCAACAGGAATTGACACACATGCACCACTATCATTGGAATTGCTATGCGACTCACTTCTTTCACCTCTTCTTTAAACACCGCTTTTTTGCTCATCTCATTATTCAATGGCAGCAGAGCTCTTCCCATTTCCTCGAGAAACACCAATCTTTAATTGTTCAGCAATATGATGGTTCGCACGAGAACGTTATAAGCTTGAGGAAATTTGAGAGAGAGAATGACAGGGGAGAGACCTCAGGAAAGATATTCTTGATAGGTTTGATCAGCCTATATTTAGGATCTTTAATTTTCGTGGAATTTTATAAGCTTCTCGTCTTTGTCACAGAACAGTTTTTAATTCCATAAATGCAAATTCTAGTTGACTTCTGGCAATTTTTAAGAGACTAAGCCAGGATGGATCACGTATAGACTTCTTTATTCTATCATTATTTTGATCAAGTACTATGGTTGAATGGAACTTGACATACGTGACCAGAAGCTTCACACTTACTTCTATACAATACTGCACTTCAATCTCATGAGCAGTCCTTAAACTGATCATATGTGCAAATTCAAGTTGACTTTTATATATTTTATGTGATTTCGTACAGTTGAATATACTATAAAACATGAGATCTATGGGGAAGCTTCACCCGTACGTCAATGTAAGTACTCTCATATTAGTGTACCACAAAAAGAAAAAGGCAGAGAACACCATATGCCCATTGCACATTCTTTAAAGAGTTTAACATACTATACCCCTAAATTCGAACGCCTTTAACACATACACATGCGTCACTCTATAATGAGAATGGAAAACAAGAACTAAAAGAAAGAAAAACGCAGAGAAAAATAAAGACTTAACTTTCATTCAATGTAGCTATGAAAAAGAAATACACGAAAATAAATAAGACTAGGCTCCTAACTGATCGAAGACGTGGCAACTAAATCTATGGCCACTTGTAGGGACTGAAAGTGAACTAAGTACACGAATCAATTAAAATACAAAAGGTGGACTAAACTATAATAACAAAAACTTAACTTATTTTTTACCATTCGTTACACACTCACGAAGTGGCACGTATAAAAAAAAATTGAAAATATCCATCAAAGTGTTCGAAATTCAAAGAACACCAAATTTCTCTCTAAAAATTCTTGAAAGAGCTGGTGGATGCAACAGATTCTCTTACAAACACTGTCAATTCAGATGTACAATAAGTAGCGTAAAGACTTGAATAGCGCGTAAAAGTATCCATTGCAAAGGAAATGATCCCATTATGCATGTTATACAAAGTCATAATTCTATAATCTCTTGTCTTCCTAAGATCTTCCTTCGTGTACCCTTGCTCTTGCCTTCTTTGCCTGCATAGTTCGTTCCCCAAATTTTATAAGAAAAGAAGCGAGGAAACTATGAAAAAACTTTCAGAAAAATAAAAAGAGTGTACCTGTTTTTCCCAGTCTGTGAAACCTGTAACAATAGATAGAACGATCGATTGTATAGCACAACCAACCACTATTCCAATCCAAAGCCCCTTTGCTTTCAAATGTACAACAAATCCCAACACCACTGCTAAAGGGATTGCTATCACATAAAACACCACTAGATTTATATATGCCCCAATATGCTGCCACCCACTTCCCCTTGCTATACCTGTTTTCCGTTAGAAAGAATAATCTTAGTCCAACTGCAAAATCTTTTTTTGGAAAATATAATATCATGCGAGATACCACTAAAAATGAAATAAAATTTTACACAGTGAATTTTCATTTTTTGTTTATGGAATTGACAGTGGCAAAGCTGGTGATGTGTCTAACATTCCGGTCGTTCGTATTTCTGAGAATATTCGCTATTCAATGTTACAAAAAATAGCTTTATGACTTTACTGTTATAGTAGGTAAAGTTCAGTGACCATAACGGCAAGATGCCTGGAAACTAACCAGTGATGACTATTTGTAAGCTGTCTGTGACAATGGACAGGCAAAGAAAAGGAGTCATTGCAGCTATATAATCCACCACTTGCTTCTCATTGCTGAATGCTTTTCCCAAAACATGTCTGCTTCCGAACAGACTTGTGTTGAACACTAGTGTCTCTATGACTGTAAGAAACATTATTACCTGAACTGCCATTCGAGCCTTTTGAGGATTCCCAGCTCCCAATTCATTTGAAACACGAGTACTTTAAAATAAAATCAAGACAACAGGAGAACTGGAGTAAGATTATTACGTATGAGTTTCCGTTACTGATGGACATGTTTGATACTTATAGAGTCAAACCTTGCAGCAGCTCCAAAGCCATATGGTATACTGAAGTGTAATTGAGAAATTGTTATGCTGAGTGTGAACAAAACAATATATTAGAACCATTTCTATTGAAATAATTCTCCCAAGGTTCACCAATATTGAATAGGAACTGTGAATTATAATACGGTACCATATTGACATCACTGATGTCTCGAGCTTTGGATTTGGTAAAAGGCCTGATACCAAAGCAAGCACCTCAAATGACCACCATTTTAGGCTACAATAAGTTGAAACATAATGAAAAATAAAGAGCCATTGAGATAACAACAAACAAAAAAACAAAAAATACTTCATCCAATTGATCACTCATTCAGGAAGACGAATATTTACCAGACCATCACAGCAGAAGGGACAGCCAAACGGAAGAATTGTCTAATACCAAGGAAGGCTTCCATGGAAAAAGGCGCTCGAGTTTTCTCACAGGACCTTGAAAGTTTGACATAAGATGCAAGAAATAGCACATAAAACCAAGAGGATGTACTGAAGGCTATAGCAGCTCCTATGTTTCCTAGCTCCAACTTAAATATCAAAGCCCAGCTTATGGGCAAGTGGAGGCATAGAACAGCAAAGGAAGATAAAAGCATTGGAAAAATCAAACTCTGTGCCTGCAAGTATCTAGTTAGTGGTTTAGAAATTGCACCACCAAAAAGAGCAGGGATTACCCATAATGAATACTTGCGCGCTTCCACTGAGATTGAATGATCTTGTCCCGTCAATATAAGCAATTTGTCCATGAAGCACCACAACACACAGATTGGTATGCATACAAGAAACAGAGAAATTGTAGCAGTGTAGGTATATGTACTGAGTTTATGGTATTGTTGAGCTCCGTATGCTTGTCCACATAGTGTCTCCATACCACCAACCAGCCCTGTCTGTTCCAAGTTCACAAACCTCAGTAATCTATTTTTATGGATGAACATTTTATATATATATATATATATATATATATATATATGTAAATAAATAAAAAAGACTTCAGACCCAGAGGCGGACCCAGTATTTTAACGTTACGAGGGCACCAGTATTCTACGCAGCCAGTGTCTCCGAAAGACTTTTAGTGCTTAAGGTGTCAACTTATTTAAATTAACAATTTTCAAGGTATACATATATATACACATATATATATATATATATATATATATATATATATATATATATAAGATTTTGGTCGAAGTTTACAGGATCCGGTGATCCCTAAATGTTATACATTGGTCCGACTCTGTTTGGACAAACTCAACCCAAAAATTAGTATAAGGAGGCAACAGTCCATTCCTTTGGGATTCTAACACCTCCGCCCTCCCTCCATCCAAGCCTGGACATTTGGAGCGTAAAAGACATAGCATGAGGGACCGACAACGGGTAAACCAAGAATTAGAATGACTCCGTCTTTGATAAGAAAATGAATTTTGATTCTAACTCAACTCCAAAAGTTTGTTCATGAGGTAAGAATATACAGACACAACAGCACATTCCCTCAACGTGAGACACTAATGCATATGGAACATTAATATGTAGAGAGCACTTACAAGCAGGCTGAAACCAGTGACATTAGTTAAAGAAGTGGCTATGGCAACACTAGACAGCGCTAACTCTCCAAGATGTCCCACCATCATGACTGATACAACTTGCAACAGGTACTGAAACACTGTGACCGCTACCATTGGAGCCATAAAACGACTTGTCTTCTTCAGTTCTTGAGATACAGCATCCCAATTTATCTGCCATTTTTTTTCTTTCAAGCTCTGTGGCAACTCCTCTACCATGATAGTTCTACTTGTCGCCACTTCCAACAGACGAAGAACCAATGCACAATTAGTACTAATTCTATGTTGTTCCTAACACGTGACAGAAAGATGCTTGCTTATTTGTCGGATACTTGTTAAAAATATTTTCTCGGGGTCACCTTTTTTGCCATTATTTATATATGTTATCTGCTATACAGTTTTAGCTGTATTAGCAAATTCCCATTTGTCTTTTGTTCGATCTGAACTATTTAAAGTCTCCCACTTGACTACTAGTATGACCTGCAAGAAACCATCTTTCAAAGGCCAATATATGTTGTTTTTACCAATAAATTATAAGGATTCTAACCACTTGGATAGGTGTAAGAATTAGTTAACTATATTTTGTATATTGCTACCCCCAACGTGCACTTTTTCAAGGTTTTTTATGTCCTTGTTGCCTGTTTGTTGGCTTGTCTTTTTCAAGGTTTTTCTGTCTTTGTTGGCTTGTTGCACCCATTTTTGCGTTAAAACACAGACACCAAAGTTGAATTATCTACTTTTATATTAATGGAATATGAAATATATAGCATTCTTCATTTCTTCTTACAGAGAAGATCATATTATCCAAATTGTATATCAAAAAAATTGTATGGGTCAAAATTAGATTATAGAAATTCGGCATGCGGAGACATAAGGTCGTGGTCAGACAGGCCAAGGTCGGACTGTCATCAGTAACCAAGGTCGGACCGTCATCAACAATCAAGTCGGACCGTCACCAGTGACCAAGGTCGGACCGTCATTAACAACCAAGGTCGGACCATCATCAAACAGCTAGTTTGCTTTGGAATACTCAAAAGGAATATTCTACCGAATATTCCCTCTAAATTGTACCCTTTTTAGGATTTTCTATGGATTACCCCTTATAAATAGGAGGGGAGGACTTCCCAAAAAGGGGGCTCTCTCTCGGTCTCCCTCTCCCTCTTTCTAAAAAAATATGTTGATGATAGGCTATAATTGCATATTTTAGTTGCTTATTACACTCTAATTTACTGCACTTTAGTTGAGTTTGCGCTTTAATCGCTAGTGTTTTGCACTAACGGTGTGTTTTATGTCTTGTAGGAGTGATTTCGAGCTATATAGATGTTATGGAATGAATTTAAGTGATTTGGAGATTTGAAGTCTGAGTAAAAGCTCAAGGAATTAAGCCGAGATCAGGTTCGGGGGTCAAATTTGATAATTAAGTACGAACAAAGACTCGAGGAAGCATATTGCGCACTGTCTAGTAAAATAGACATAACGTTTTGCTCAGAACTCCATTTGGGCTCCACAATATATGGTTGGAAAGCTAACTCAAAGAGCTACAACTTTCATGTTTTATGTTTTTCCAAATGCTAAATGAAACAGGGTGAAAACCCGCAATTACGGTAGGACCGCGGTAGAACACCGCGGCAGAACATTACCAAAGATTCAGAGGACCTATTTGGCCGCGGTCCCGGCGTAACCGCGGTGGGACCACGGCAGGAAGCGAATTTTTGAGGGACCAAAGTGCAAAACACGGGATTTTAAGCCTTAAACCCTATATTAAACGTAGGAGGCCGGCCAAGAACAAGAAGGAGACATATTTTGGACACATATTAGACCTAAGGAGGCAAAAACATATCGA
>MU699201.1:18753-51181 GCA_026770625.1 Nicotiana glauca | reverse complement strand
AACTAAGCCTTAGTTCTCTGTGGGATTCGACTCCGGACTTTTAGACCGGATTATATTTGCAGCGACCGCTTATTCTTTTTAGGACTAGAGTTAGGCGTGATCAAATTTTGGCGTCGTTGCTAAAAAATATGTAAACACACCTCTCCAAAAAATTGAGAGGATCAGTGATCACATACCTTTATCGAATCCAAAAAAGGGTCATAAGGTTCTTGTATTTGTCTACCATTGATCTTTATTAAATGAAAGAAGATCCGTCTCACTGAAGATCGGTTGAATCTTTTCCTTTATTTATATTTTTGTTACTTAATGCATCTTTACTTATGCCATTAAATCTGATCATAATCACTGTCAACATTTAGTTTATTCTAGATCTAAAATTCAATTCCAGCATAGTGAAGCTCTACCATGCATACCCAAAAGTCCTTAAAGCATTTGCTAATACCACATTTGAGCATATTGATGAGACAGAGCTTTACATCAATGTGTGATTAAGTGGACGTTATGACGTTTTGGGCAAAACTTGTCCACGGCTCCGTTTCCATAATCTTTGCTTTGTTTCATGGTACAAGCCCAGCCCTTAGAAATAGGACCAAAAGAAACGATTAAACAGAAAGAAGTAGGTGAAAACTTTCAAGCACCAGCCACGTGAAAGCATAATGAGCTAAACATGGTACAGAGTAAATAAATCGTAACAGTAAGATAAATAACACAATACCAGTGTTCCTCGCTTTGCCAATCTTTTCTCATTACCTTTTAGGATTTCTCATAAACAATGAATTGAAAATCATTTCAAGTATTTGAGCACCTTGTAAAATCATGCATGTTTTGTCTGAAGCGGATGTCACTAGATTTTGTCCTATTTCAGCCTAATTTTGGTATTGTTGATCCAGAGTCCAATCTCCACTACAATAACATGCTTTTCACCCAAGATTGTATTGGAAGTTCACGGACGCAGACTGCATTTTCAAATTCATCATCATTAAAAAGACAACAATCACGAGGTGATGAATTTGGGATCTGATTGACTCTACTTCAACGTCACCGCTTCCTTTCAGCCATTGATGCTTTTCTAGCTGAAATAGCAGTTAGCCGAATGATTGCTCCTTTCTTTCCATAAGAAGGAACATTCTCCCAGATGCACGAACAGGAAACACGTCATATTCTCCAATACAAAGCAAAATTAAATAAACTGGGACTCCCCCAGGAAATACATCATATTCTCCAATGCAAGAAAAACTAAGCAAACTGGGACTCCCCCAGAAAATACATCATATTCTCCAATGCAAGAAATATTAAGCAAATTGGGACTCCGCCAGAAAATACATCATATTCTCCAATGCAAGCAAAATTAAGCAAACTAAGTTACAGGCTAAGTGCCTTCACTATTAAAATTTGACAGTTCGACCTCGCTCGAATTGGGACTCAGGCTAAGCACCTTTACCATCAAAGTTTGACAGTTCGACCTCGCTCGAACTGGGACTCTGGCTAAGTTCCTTCGCCATCAAAGTTTGATAGTTCAACCTCGCTCGAATTAGGACTCAGGCTAAGTGCCTTCGCCAACAAAATTTGACAGTTCGACTTTGCTCGAACTGGGACTCAGGCTAAGCGCCTTCGCCATCAAAGTTTGACAGTTCGACCTAGCTCGAACTGGGACTCAGGCTAAGCTCCTTCACCATCAAAGTTTGACAGTTCGACCTCGCTCGAATTGGGACTCAGGCTAAGTGCCTTCGCCATCAAAATTTGACAGTTCGACTTCGCTCGAACTAGGACTCAGGCTAAGTGCCTTCGCCGTCAAAATTTGACAGTTCGACCTCGCTCGAACTGGGACTCAGGCTAAGAACCTTCACCATCAAAACTTAACAGTTTGACCACGCTATAACTATGACTCAGGCTAAGTGCCTTCGCCATCAAAATTTGACAGTTCGACCTCGCTCGAACTGGGACTAAGGCTAAAGCCTTCGCCATCAAAGATCGACAGGTTCGACCTCGCTCGAACTGGGACTCAGGCTAAGTGCTATCGCCATCAAAATTTGTCTGTTCGACCTCACTCGAACTGGGACTCAGGCTAAGTGCCTTTGCCATCAAAATATGACAGTTCGACCTCGCTCGAACTGGGACTCAAGCTAAGTGCCTTTGCCATCAAAATTTGACAGTTCGACCTCGCTCGAACTAGGACTTAGTCTAAGTGACTTTGCCATCAAAATTTGATAATTCGACCTCGCTCGAACTGGGATTCAGGCTAATTGCCTTCACTATCAAAATTTGACAGTTCGACCTCGCATGAACTAGGACTCAGGCTAAGTGCCTTCTCCATCAAAATTTGACAAATCGACCTCGTTCGAACTAGGACTCGGGATAAGTGCATTCGCCATCAAAATTTGACAGTACGACCTCGCTCGAACTAGGACTTAGTCTAAGTTCCCTCTCTATCAAAATTTGACAGTGCGACCTCGCTCGAACTAGGACTTAGGCTTAGTGCCTTCGCAATCAAAATTAGACAGTTCGACCTCGCTCGAACTGGAACTTAGGCTAAGTGCCTTCGCCATCAAAATTTGACAGTTCGACCTCACTCGAACTGGGACTTACGCTAAGTGCCTTCGCCATCAAAATTTGACAGTTCTACCTCGCTCGAACTGGGACTCAGGCTAAGTGCCTTCGCCATCAAAATTTAACAGTTTGACCTCGCTCGAAATGGGACTCAGGCTAAGTGCCTTCGCCAAAAAAATTTGGCAGTTCAACCTCGCTCGAACTAGGACTCAGGCTAAGTGCCTTCGCCATTAAAATTTTACAGTTCGACCTCGCTCGAACTGGGACTTAGGCTAAGTGCATTTGCCATAAAAATTTGATAGTTCGACCTCGCTCGAACTGGGACTTAGCTAAGTGCCTTCGCCATCAAAATTTGACAGTTCGACCTCGCTCGAATTGGAACTCAGGTTGAGTGCCTTCGCCATCAAAATTTGAGAGTTCGACCTCGCTCGAACAGGGACTTAGGCTAAGTGCCTTCGCCATCAAAATTTGACAGTTAGACCTTGCTCGAACTAGGACTCAAGCTAAGTGCCTTCGCCATCAAAACTTGACAGTTCGACCTCGCTCGAACTACGACTTAGTCTAAGTGCCTTCGCTATCAAAATTTGACAGTTTGACCTCGCTCGAAATTGGACTCAGGCTAAGTGCCTTCGCCATCAAAATTTGACAGTTCAACCTCGCACGAACTAGGACTCAGGCTAAGTGCCTTCTCGATCAAAATTTGACAGTTGAACCTCGCTCGAGCTGGGACTCAGGCTAAGTGCCTTCGCGATCAAAATTTGACAGTTGGACCTCGTTCGAACTGGGACTCAGGCTAAGTGCCTTCGCCATCAAAATTTGACAGTTCGACCTCGCTCGAACTAAGACTTAGTCTAAGTGCCTTCTCCATCAAAATTTGAAAGTTCAATCTCGCTCGAACTAGGACTCAGGCTAAGTGCCTTCGCCATCAAAATTTGATAGTTCGACCTCGCTCAAACTGGGACTCAGGCTAAGTGCCTACGCCATCAAAATTTGATAGTTTGACCTCGCTCAAACTGGGACTTAGGCTAAGTGCCTTCGCCATCAAAACTTGAGTGTTCGACCTCGCTCGAACTGGGACTCATGCTAAGTGCCTTCGCCATCAAAATTTGATAGTTCGACCTTGTTCGAAATGGGACTCAAGCTAAGTGCCTTCGCCATCAAAATTTGACAGTTCGTCCTCGCTCGAACTAGTTTTCAGGCTAAGTGCCTTCGCCATCAAAATTTGACAGTTCAACCTCGCACGAACTAGGACTCAGGCTAAGTGGCTTCTCGATCAAAATTTGACAGTTGAACCTCGCTCGAGCTGGGACTCAGGCTAAGTGCCTTCGCGATCAAAACTTGACAGTTGGACCTCGTTCGAACTGGGACTCAGGCTAAGTGCCTTCGCCATCAAAATTTGACAGTTCGACCTCGCTCGAACTAAGACTCAGGCTAAGTGCCTTCGCCATCAAAATTTGACAGTTCGACTTCGCTCGAACTAGGACTCAGGTTAAGTGCCTTCGCCATCAAAATTTAGGCTAAGTGTCTTCGCCATCAAAATTTGACACTTCGACCTCGCTCGAACTAGGACTCAGGCTAAGTTCCTTCGCCATCAAAATTTGACAGTTCGACCTCGCTCGAACTGGGACTCAGGCTAAGTGTCTTCGCCATCAAAATTTGACAGTTCGACCTCGCTCGAACTGGAACTCAGGTTAAGTGCCTTCGCCATCAAAATTTGACAGTTCGACCTCGCTCGAACTGTGACTTTGGCTAAGTTCCTTCGCCATCAAAATTTGACAGTTAGACCTCGCTTGAACTGGGACTCAGGCTAAGTTTCTTCTCCATCAAAATTTGACCGTTTGACCTCGCTCGAACTAGGACTCAGGCTAGGTGCCTTCGCCATTAAAATTTGACAGTTCGACCTCGTTCGAACTGGGACTCAGGCGAAGAGCCTTCGCCATCAAAATTTGACAGTTTGACCTCGCTCGAACTGGGACTAAGGTTAAGGCCTTTGCCATCAAAGATCGACAGGTTCGACCTCACTCGAAATAGGACTCAGGCTAAGTGCCTTCGCCATCAAGGTTTGACAGTTGGACCTCGCTCGAACTAGGACTTAGTCTAAGGGCCTTCGCCATCAAAATTTGACAGTTCGACCTCGCTCGAACTAGGACTCAAGCTAAGTGCCTTCGCCATCAAAATTTGACAGTTCGACCTCGCTCGAACTGGGACTCAGGCTAAGTGCCTTCGCCATCAAAATTTGACAGTTCGACCTCGTTCGAACTGGGACTCAGGATAAGTTCCTTCGCCATCTAAATTTGACAGTTCGACCTCTCTCGAACTAGGACTCAGGCTAAGTGCCTTCGCCGTCAAAATTTGACAGTACGACCTCGCTCGAACTAGGACTTAGGGTAAATGCCTTCGCCATCAAAATTTGACAGTTCGACCTCACTCGAACTAGGACTCAGGATAAGTGCCTTATCTATCAAAATTTTATAGTTCGACCTCGCTCGAATAGGGACATAGGCTAAGTGGCTTCGCCATCAAAATTTGACAGTTCTACCTCGCTCGAACTAGGACTCATGCTAAGTGCCTTCGCCATCAAAATTTGACAGTTCGACCTCGCTTGAACTAGGACTCAGGTTAAGTGCCTTCGCCATCAAAATTTAGGCTAAGTGCCTTCGCCATCAAAATATGACAATTCGACCTCGCTCAAACTAGGACTCAGGCTAAGTTCCTTCGCCATCAAAATTTGACAGTTCGACCTCGCTCGAACTGGGACTCAGGCTAAGTGTCTTCGCCATTAAAATTTGACAGTTTGACCTCGCTCGAACTAGGACTCAGGCTAAGTTCCTTCGCCATCAAAATTTGACAGTTCGACCTCGCTCGATCTGGTACTCAGGCTGAGTGTCTTCGCCATCAAAATTTGACAATTTTACCTCGCTCGAACTGGAACTCAGGTTAAGTGCCTTCGCCATCAAAATTTGACAATTCGACCTCGCTCGAAGTGTGACTTAGGCTAAGTTCCTTCGCCATCAAAATTTGACATTTAGACCTCGCTCAAACTGGGACTCAGGCTAAGTTCCTTCTCCATCAAAATTTGACAGTTTGACCTCGCTTGAACTAGGACTCAGGCTAGGTGCCTTCACAATTAAAATTTGACAGTTCGACCTCGCTCGAATTGGGACTCAGGCTAAGTGCCTTCTCCATAAAAATTTGACAGTTCGACCTCGCTCGAACTGGGACTAAGGCTAAGGCCTTTGCCATCAAAGATCGACAGGTTCGACCTCACTCGAACTGGGACTCAGGCTAAGTGCCTTCGCCATCAAAGATTGATAGTTCGACCTCGCTCGAACTATGACAATGGCTAAGTTCCTTCGCCATCAAAATTTGACAGTTAGACCTCGCTCAAACTGGGACTCAGGCTAAGTTCCATCTCCATCAAAATTTGACAGTTTGACCTCGCTCGAACTAGGACTCAGGCTAGGTGCCTACGCCATTAAAATTTTACAGTTCGACCTCGCACGAATTGGGACTCAGGCTAAGTGCCTTCGCCATCAAAATTTGACAGTTCGACCGCGCTCGAACTGGGACTAAGGCTAAGGCCTTTGCCATCAAAGATCGACAGGTTCGACCTCACTCGAACTGGGACTCAAGCTAAGTGCCTTCACCATCAAAGTTTGACAGTTGGACCTCGCTCAAACTAGGACTTAGTCTAAGGGCCTTTGCCATCAAACTTTGACAGTTCGACCTCACTCGAACTAGGACTCAGGCTAAGTGCCTTCGCCATCAAATTTGACAGTTCAACCTCGCTCGAACTGGGACTCAGGCTAAGTGCCTTTGGCATCAAAATTTGACAGTTCGACCTCGTTCGAACTGGGACTCAGGATAAGTGCCTTCGCCATCTAAATTTGACAGTTCGACCTCTCTCGAACTAGGACTCAGGCTAAGTGCCTTCGCCGTCAAAATTTGACAGTTCGACCTTGCTCGAAGTAGGACTTAGGCTAAATGCCTTCGCGATCAAAATTTGACAGTTCGACCTCACTCGAACTAGGACTCAGGCTAAGTGCCTTCTCCATCAAAATTTTATAGTTCGACCTTGCTCGAAATGGGACATAGGCTAAGTGCCTTCGCCATCAAAATTTGACAGTTCGACCTCGCTCGAACTAGGACTCAGGCTAAGTTCCTTCGCCATCAAAATTTGACAGTTCGACCTCGCTCGAACTGGGACTCAGGCTAAGTGTCTTCGCTATCAAAATTTGACAGTTTGATCTCGCTCGAACTGAAACTCAGGCTAAGTGGCATCGCCATCAAAATTTGACAGTTCGACCTCGCTTGAAATGGGTATGGCCAAGTGCCTTCGCCATCAAAATTTGACAGTTCGACCTCGCTCGAACTAGGACTCAGGCTTAGAGCCTTCGCCATAAAACTTTGACAGTTCGACCTCGCTCGAACTGGGACTTAGGCTAAGTGCCTTCGCCATCAAAATTTTAAAGTTCGACCTTGCTCGAACTTGGACTAATGCTAAGTGCCTTCGCCATCAAAATTTGACAGTTCGACCTCGCTCGAACTGGGACTTAGGCTAAGTGCCTTCGCCATCAAAACTTGACAGTTCGACCTCGCTCGAACTGGGACTCAGGCTAAGTGCCTTCGCCATTAAAATTTGAAAGTTCGACCTCGTTCGAAATGGGACTTAAGCTAAGTGCCTTCGCCATCAAAATTTGACAGTTCGACCTCGCCCGAACTAGGACTCAGGCTAAGTGCCATCGCCATCAAAATTTTATAGTTCGACCTCGCTCGAACTGGGACTCAAGCTAAGTGCCTTCGCCATCAAAGTTTGACAGTTGGACCTCGCTCGAACTAGGACTTAGTCTAAGGGCCTTTGCCATCAAACTTTGACAGTTCGACCTCACTCGAACTAGGACTCAGGCTAAGTGCCTTCGCCATCAAAATTTGATAGTTCAACCTCGCTCGAACTGGGACTCAGGCTAAGTGCCTTTGCCATCAAAATTTGACAGTTCGACCTCGTTCGAACTGGGACTCAGGATAAGTGCCTTCGCCATCTAAATTTGACAGTTCGACCTCACTCGAACTAGGACTCAGGCTAAGTGCCTTCTCCATCAAAATTTTACAGTTCAACCTCGCTCGAAATGGGACATAGGCTAAGTGCCTTCGCCATCAAAATTTGACAGTTCGACCTCGCTCGAACTAGGACTCAGGCTGAGTGCCTTCGCCATCAAAATTTGACAGTTTGTCCTCGCTCGAACTAGGACTCGGGTTAAGTGCCTTCGCCATCAAAATTTAGGCTAAGTGCCTTTGCCATCAAAATTTGACAATTCGACCTCGCTTAAACTAGGACTCAGGCTAAGTTCCTTCGCCATCAAAATTTGACAGTTCGACCTCGCTCGAACTGGGACTCAGGCTAAGTGTCTTCGCCATCAAAATTTGACAGTTTGACCTCGCTCGAACTGAAACTCAGGCTAAGTGGCATCGCCATCAAAATTTGACAGTTCGACCTCGCTCGAAATGGGTATGGCCAAGTGCCTTCGCCATCAAAATTTGACAGTTCGACCTCGCTCGAACTAGGACTCAGGCTAAGAGCCTTCGCCATAAAAATTTGACAGTTCGACCTCGCTCGAACTGGGACTTAGGCTAAGTGCCTTCGCCATCAAAATTTTACAGTTCGACCTCGCTCGAACTTGGACTAATGCTAAGTGCCTTCGCCATCGAAATTTGACAGTTCTACCTCGCTCGAACTGGGACTTAGGCTAAGTGCCTTCGCCATCAAAACTTGACAGTTCGACCTCGCTCGAACTGGGACTCAGGCTAAGTGCCTTCGCCATTAAAATTTGATAGTTCGACCTCGTTCGAAATGGGACTTAAGCTAAGTGCCTTCGCCATCAAAATTTGACAGTTCGACCTCGCTCGAACTAGGACTCAGGATAAGTACCATCGCCATCAAAATTTTACAGTTCGACCTCGCTCGAACTGGGACTCAGGCTAAGTGCCTTCGCCATCAAAATTTTACAGTTCGACCTCGCTCGAAATGGGTATGGTCAAGTGCCTTCGCCATCAAAATTTGATAGTTCGACCTCGCTCGAACAAGGACTCAGGCTAAGTGCCTTCGCCATAAAAATTTGACAGTTCAACCTCGCTCGAACTGGGACTTAGGCTAAGTGCCTTCGCCATCAAAATTTTACAGTTCGACCTTGCTCGAACAGGGACTTAGGTTAAGTGCGCTCGCCATCAAAATTTGACGATTCGACCTCGCTCGAACTGGGACTTAGGCTAAGTGCCTTCGCCATCAAAACTTGACAGTTCGAGCGAGTCAGGCTAAGTGCCTTCGCCATTAAAATTTGACAGTTCGAACTCGTTCGAAATGGGACTCGAGCTAAGTGCCTTCGGCATCAAAATTTAATTGTTCAACCTCGCTCGAACAAGGACTCAGGCTAAGTGCCTTCGCCATCAAAATTTTACAGTACGACCTCGCTCGAACTGGGACTTAGGCTAAGTGCCTTCGCCATCAAAACTTGACAGTTCGACCTTGCTCGAACTGGGACTCAGGCTAAGTGCCTTCGCCATCAAAATTTGACACTTCGACCTCGTTCGAAATGGGACTCAAGCTAAGTGCCTTCGCCATCAAAATTTGACAGTTCGACCTCGCTCGAACTAGGACTCAGGCTAAGTGCCTTCGCCATCAAAATTTGACAGTTCGACCTCGTTTGAACTAGGACTCAGGTTAAGTGCCTTTTCCAACAAAATTTAGGCTAAGTGCCTTTGCCATTAAAATTTGACAATTCGACCTCGCTCGAACTGGGACTCAGGCTAAGTTCCTTCGCCATCAAAATTTGACAGTTCGACCTCGCTCGAATTGGAACTCAGGTTGAGTGCCTTCGCCATCAAAATTTGACAGTTCGACCTCGCTCGAACTAAGACTCAGGCAAAGTGCCTTCGGCATCAAAGTTTGACAGTTCGACCTCGCTCGAACTAGGACTCAGGCTAAGTGCCTTCGCCTTCAAAATTTGACAGTTCGACCTCGCTCGAACTAGGACTTAGGCTAAGTGCCTTTGCCATCAAAATTTGACATCTCGACCTCGCTCGAGCTGGGACTCAGGCTAAGTGCCTATGGCATCAAAATTTGACAGTTCGACCTCGTTTGAACTGGGGTTCAGGATAGGTGCCTTCGCCATCAAAACATGACATTTCGACCTCGCGCGAACTAGGACTCAGGCTAAGTGCCTTCGCCGTCAAGATTTGACAGTTCGACCTTGCTCGAACTGGGACTTAGGCTAAGTGCCTTCGCTATCAAAATTTGACAGTTCGACCTCGCTTGAACTGGGACTCAGGCTAAGTGCCTTCTCCTTCAAAATTTGACTGTTCAGCCTCGCTCGAACTAGGACTCAAGTTAAGTGCCTTCGCCATCAAAATTTGACAGTTCGACCTTGCTCGAATTGGGACTAAAGCTAAGGCCATCGCCATCAAAATTTGACAATTCGATCTCGTTCGAAATGGGACTCAAGCTAAGTGCCTTCGCCATCAAAATTTAACAGTTCGACCTCGCTCGAACTAGGACTCAGGCTAAATGCCTTCGCCATCAAAATTTTATAGTTCGACCTCGCTCGAACTGGAACTTAGGCTAAGTGCCTTCGCCATCAAAATTTTACACTTCGGCCTCGCTCGAACTGGGTCTCAGGCTAAGTGCCGTCGCTATCAAAATTTGACAGTTCGACCTAGCTCGCACTGGGACTCAGGCTAAGTGCCTTTGCCATCAAAATTTGATAGTTCGACCTCGCTCGAACTAGGACTCAAGCTAAGTGCCTTCGCTATCAAAATTTGACAGTTCGACCTCGCTCGAACTGGGACTCAGGCTAAGTGCCTTCGCCATCAAAATTTGACAGTTCGACCTCGCTCGAACTGGGACTAAGGCTAAGGCCTTCGCCATCAAAGATCGACTGGTTCGACCTCGTTCGAACTGGGACTCAGGCTAAGTGCCTTCGCCATCAACATTGACAGTTTGACCTCGCTCGAACTAGGACTTTGTCTAAGTGCCTTCGCCATTAAAATTTGACAGTTCGACCTCGCTCGAACTAGGACTCAGGCTAAGTGCCTTCGCCATCAAAATTTAGGCTAAGTGCCTTTGCCATCAAAATTTGACAGTTTGACCTCGATTGAACTAGGACTCAGGCTAAGTGTCTTCGCCATCAAAATTTTACTGTTCGACATCGATCGGACTAGGACTCAGGCTAAGTGTTTTCGCCATCAAAATTTGACAGTTTGACCTCGCTCGAACTGGGACTTAGGCTAAGTGCCTTCTCCATCAAAATTTGATAGTTCGTCCTCGCTCGAACTGGGACTCAGGCTAAGTGACTTCGCCATCAAAATTTGACAGTCCGACCTCGCTTGAACTGAGACTCAAGCTAAGTGCCTTCGCCATCAAAATTTGACTGTTTGACCTCGCTCGAACTGGGACTCAGGTTAAGTGCCTTCGCCATCAAAATTTGACAGTTCGACCTTGCTCGAATTGGGACTAAGGCTAAGGCCTTCGCCATCAAATTTTGACAGTTCGGCCTCGTTCGTACTGGGACTAAGGCTAATGCCTTCGCCAAAGAAGAAGAGTTTGACCTTGATCGAACAACGACGGGTTAACATTTTGATAAGTCGAAATAACACCCTTTAAGGCCAACGATCATCGCCAAAAAGAAGAATTCGGCCTCGACCGAAATAACATTCGGCCTCGTCTGAATCGCCCTTATAGCGAAGAGCCATCGCCAAAAAGAGGAGGTCGACCCCAACGGCCATCACCAAAAAGAAGAATTCGGCCGACCGAATCAACCTTCGGCCTCGACCGAAACAATATTCGGCCTTGTCCGAATCAACTTTCGGCCTCGACCGAAACAACATGCGGCCTCGTCCAAATCAACACTCGACCTCGTCCGAAGTCACATTCGGCCTACTCACCCATCCAGATCCGAGGACGTGAATGACCTCCTCTGATGCCGCCATCCCGGCCTCGACGGACTTCTCCAATTCTACCGCCTTCTCGATCGACTCATCACTCGAGTCATTGGCCCTGATCGAACTCTATTAAAGTTCAGCCCAGGGGGATACCACGGACCTAAAGATCGGCACCCTCAGCCGCGATCCACACTAGTCGACCTCCCCATCCGAATTTCTCAAATTACGATTAATGAAGTCCGCTCACCGAGTTCGACCAAGAGACAACCTCGATAAGCGGAGGGACTAACTGTATGGATCAAAATTAGATCCGAAAAATTCGGCATGTGGAGACATAAGGTCGTGGTCAGACAGGCCAAGGTCAGACCGTCATCAGTAACCAAGGTCGGACCGTCATCAACAACCAAGTCGGACCGTCATCAGTAACCAAGGTCGAACCGTCATCAACAACCAAGGTCGGACCATCATCAAACAGCTAGTTTGCTTTGATATACTCAAAAGGAATATTCTACCGAATATTCCCTCTAAATTGTACCCTTTTTTAGGATTTTCTATGAATACCCCCCTTATAAATAGGAGGAGAGGACTTCCCAAAAAGGGGCCTCTCTCTCGGTCTCCCTCTCCGTCTTTCTAAAAAATATGTAAACACACCTCTCCAAAGAATTGAGAGGATCAGTGATCACATACCTTCATCGGATCCAAAAAAGGGTCATAAGGTTCTTGTATTTGTCTACCATTGATCTGTATTAAATGAAAGAAAATCCGTCTCACTGAAGATCGGGTGAATCTTTTCCTTTATTTATATTTTTGTTACTTAATGCATCTTTACTTATGCCATTAAATCTGATCATAATCGCTGTCAACATTTATATTTGACTATGTTTTTCTACTTCTCCTGCTCATCTCGAATCTAGAGTTAATTATCTTTAACTAGGATTTGCCCCTTCATCTTTATTAATTGATTTGCTTAGAAAGTGTTAAACAATTTTTGAGTCAAACAAAAATGTATGATGAAAACTTGATCTTTACTAATTATCAACTTGTAGTTCACCTCCGTAAGACATGGAATTGTGTTCCCACCAAATTCACTCCTTGGAACCTTGAGCAGCTCCCTTTTTTTCTTGGTAATAATTTCACACTTGCCTTTTAAGTGCTATTATATATTCTAACAATACGCCTTTTATCTTATTATATTTTTTTAAAAGGAATCTGGATGAAAATCAACCAATTACAAGTCCATATCTCATACCTCCCACATCTGGATGCGATTGGAATTTACACAACAAGTTGAGGACTAAATCCGAATTTTGGACCTAATTAGGAACGAAATTGAAGTTTTACTATAAATAATGAACTTATTAAGCATTTTTAGAACAAATGCTTCTTTCTTTCATAAACTCTGCCTACACTAAGTAGTCAAACTTGAAAACAGATCCAAAGGCTCTCTCATTATATCCCTTTTGCAGGTGCACTTTCATACATTGATTATTTTCTGAAATTTGAATAATATAAAGTATGGGATTTGCACCTAATTAGATTTGAGTTTGTAGCCAATAGCATAAAATAGAACCTAAGATCTTCCTTCGTGTATCCTTTCTCTTGCCTTCTTTGCCTGCACAGTCCATTCCCAAATTTTCAATACGTAGGAAAAAAACGAGAAAATTGTGAAAAGACTTAAAAAAAAAAAAAAAGAAAAGAAAGAACCTGCTTTTCCCAGTCTGTGAAACTTGTAACAATAGATAGAATGATGGTTTGTACAGTAGAACCAACCACTATTCCAATCCAAATACCCTTTGCTTTCAAATGTAGAACGAATCCTAACACCACTGCTAATGGGATTGCTACCAAATAAAATGCCCCTAAATTTATATATGCCCCGATATGCTGCCACCCGCTTCCTCTTGCTATACCTGTATTTTTTTTTAACAAAAAAATCTTAGTCGAAGTGCAGTATAAACTTTTTTCAGGAATATATCAGGGTTAATATTACTATGGTCACTGAATTTTACCCGCCACGTTGGCGCTGTGCTAGTAAATATGACGCATCAAAAGATGGATGCTTGGAACTAACCAGAGATGACAGCTTGTAAGCTATCTGTGATAATGGACAGACATAGAAAAGGAGTCATTTCAGCTATATAATCCACCACTTGCTTGTCATTGCTGAAGGCTTTTCCCATTACACGCCTGCTTCCGAATAGACTTGTGCTTAATATTACTGTCTCTATGACTGCAAGAAACATTACTAACTGAACTGCCAGTCGAGCCTTTTGAGGATTCCCAGCTCCCAGTTCATTTGAAATACGAGTACTTTAAAATTAAGACAACAAGTAATGGAGTAAGATTTTGTATGAGTTTTCACTGATGAACATAGTCGATAGTTATTGAGTCTAACCTTGCAGCAGCTCCAAAGCCATATGGTACAGTGAAGTGTAATGTGGAAATTGTTAAGCTGCAAGAGTCGATATTAGACGCATTCCTATTGAAAATTATCCCGAATTCATGACCATTGTGAAATGGTTGTGGATTAGAGTATGGTACCATATTGACATCACTGATGTCTCAAGTGTTGGATTTGGTAAAAGGCCTGATAGCAAAGTAAGCACCTCAAGTGACCACCATTTTAGGCTACAATAAGAGTGTTGCCAGTCATATTGGAAACTAAGAGTCAGTGAAATGAAAATACATAAATACTTCATTCAAATGAATATCAGGTATGAGGGATTCATTCAAGAAGACGAATATTTACCAAACCATCACAGCAGAAGGGACAGCCAAACGGAAGAATTGTCCGATACCAAGGAATGCATCCATGGAGAAAGGCGCTCGAGTCTTCTCACAGGAGCTTGAATATTTGACATAAAATGCAAGAAATAGTACATACAACCAAGAGGATACGCTGAAGGCGATAGCAGCTCCTATGTTTCCTAGCTCCAACTTAAATATGAAAGCCCAACTTATGGGCAAGTGGAAGCATAGAACAGCAAGGGAAGATAACAGCATGGGAAGAATCAAGCTCTGTGTCTGCATGTATCTAACAAGCGGTTTAGAAATTGCACCACCAAATAAAGCAGGGATTACCCACAATGAATACTTCTGCGCTTCCACTGAGATTGAATGATCTTGTCCGATCAATATAAGCAATTTGTCCATGAAGAACCACAACACACATATTGGTATGCATACAAGAAACAGAGAAATTATAGCAGTGTAGGTATATGTACTGAGCTTGTGATATTGCTGAGCTCCATAAGCTTGTCCACATAGTGTCTCCAAACCACCAACCAGCCCTGACTGTTTCATATTCACAAACCTCAGTCAATTAATATGATTTCAAAAAATAGACCTTGGGACTAACTCAATCCGAAAAAATAGCTTATGAAGACCACAAACACAAAAACAGTCCATTTCTTCAACCAATGTGAGACTATAACACCTGAACGCCTAGGCCTGAACATCTAGAATGTGGACGACATAATATGACCGACATTGTGTAAAATAAGAATAGGGGTAGATTTTGCTGTGATACAATGTTAATAAGATAGATCAACCCCAAAGATAGCTGGAGGGCGATGGAGTTCATTTACATTTGGTTCAACTGAACCTAGTATTATTAAAACAAAGTATAGATATACATGTGAAAAATTGCTAAGATTTTATCAGTAGCTTGTTTGCTCGACTCTAACAAACATGAGTAAAGAACAGTAAGATGCAGAGAGAGGAGTTACAAGTAGGCTGAAACCAGTGACATTAGTTAGAGAAGTGGCAATGGCAACGCTAGACAGGGCTAACTGTCCAAGATGTCCCACCATAACGATTGATACAAATTGCAAGAGGTACTGAAACACTGTGACTGCCACCATTGGAGCCATAATGCGACTCGTCTTCTTTAGTTCTTGAGATACAGCATCCCAATTTATCTGCCATTTCTTTTCTTTTAAACTCTGTGGTAACTCCTCTGCCATGATAGTTATACTTGTTCTCACTTCCACAGACGATGCCCCTTATATATAATAGTATAGGATGCACAATTAGCAAGAATGTACTTTAGCTGTGAGTATATGATATTGTTGTAGGACAGAAAGATTTTTGCGTACTTTGGAGATTTACATATTATACTCCCCTCTTTTTCAGTTTAGTTTATGTGAATTTATTTTCTTTTTAGATGAATTCTTTCTAAATTTGGTAATAATTTAGTTTAAACTTACAACTCTATCCTTAACGAGAAGCTTTTATAACCACACAAATACTCTGGGCCCTATCTGAACTTGTTTAGGATCACAAATTCCAAAAGTCTTTATTTTTTTCTTAAATTCCGTATCCAATCAAACAGATTAACGAAGGGAGTAAATGTTTTCTGTCGGATTATCTTTTTGTCGTTATTTATTGATTTGATATACAATTTGTCTTTTGTTTGATTCTCAATTGACTACTAGTATGACATGCAAGAAACCATTTTCAAAGGCCAAACTCGTAATATACATGTTCTTTTACCATCATTAAATAAGTGATTGACTTACTTATATTCTAATGTTCGATGGTAACTGAAAATTACTTTTTTTTATAAACTTTTTTGGCAAAAAGAACTCTAACAAAAACGAAAGAACTCTTTTCAAACAAATGACGAGAAAGAAAACAGCTTTTTGATATAATAAGGTTTTTATGCAGAAAATGATAAAGGCATGTCCATGACCTAATAAAAAAACAAAAGAAGGCATGTCGCATGTGGAGATTAGTACTTTGACAGACAAAGATAAAGGCATGACTGCGCAGTCAATTCCATGAAATAAACTCCATGGATCATCCTGCTTTGTGTTGACTGATTGGAGAAGACGGCAGAAAGCGAGGCGGGTTGTCTAGCGCCTCTATTTTTGTTGGGCTAAAATGGCACCGTGATACTTTGTAATTAATTTTTTCATTCATATACACTATTTGAAACCTTATTACGAAAAATGCTCATGTATTGATATTTATCCGACCTAAAGACATTTTAGTTATAAAATATACAATCCACCTTAAAATGCTCAATCCGTTATTTGTGCATTCAATCAAGAAATATAGTTATACCATTTTCCTTCTTTCTCTCCTCTCTTCAGATTCTGTCTTTCTCCCAATATTTCGAGTAAACAATTTCCCAACTAAATCTGCTAACTTCATCTATAGTGTACATTTACACCAATTTATATTCCTTTTTGTCCAAAAAAAAACTCTGTTTCTGAACAAAATAGATGTAAATCTACTAACTTCACTACAAAAACTGTTGAATCTTCACAAAAATACTTGCAAAGGTACACAACAAAAAGAATTAGCGAAGTAATATTTATACCGACGGTAAAAATTAGCTAAATTAAATAACACTCCGGTCTTGTCATTGTGTGGCCGAGAAGGTATATTATTACCTTAAGTTGACACTATTTGCCACAATCTTTCTTACATTGTTCTCATTTCTTATAATTTTTTGTTTGCCAACTTCAAAGCTTTGCACGTGCATAGGCATAATAAAGTTAATGTTGGCTAATTCGTTTCTAAACAAATGATTTCAACTGTTCAAATATAACTTCAAACTCCAATACAGGAAAAGGGTAGACTCATTACTTGCATGTGCTTGTCACGACCCAAAAATCGATACGGTCGTGACACTTGTCCAAGAAACCCTGGGCATTCTCGCCCTCTACACCACTGAAAGTCGGAGGCTGAAGTCTACCAAACCTCTCCAATCGACGCTGCTCGTCATCAGGCATAACTGAAACCACATAATCCTGAGTAGGTGCAACCGGCTAGGCTAGCGGTGCCTCCGGTGTCTGCAATCCCTGAACAACCTACTCGGGTGTACGAGCGACGGGAGTCTGGGTGCCTCCCCCGGCCTGAGAAGTAGCTGTTGTAGTAGAAACTGCGACCGCCTGAGCAAGGCTAGTGCACACGATCAAGATCTGAGCCAAGATCTCCTGAAGACCCAAAATAATAATAGGCACAGTCTGTGTCTGAGCTGGAATATCTGCGATTGGGACCTGACATGAACTGGGGCGGCGGGTGGATCTGCTCATGCTGCCCTAGCTGCTGTGCGAGCCACACCCCTGCCCTTACCACGGTCTCGACTGCGTCCTCGACCTCTAGTGGCCTCAACTGGTGGTACTGGTGGTCGTCCGTCCTGACCGGTAGCACGTGTCCTCACTATCTGTGAGAGAACAGAATAACAGAAGTTTAGCTATCAGAATCAACAGATTCGCACGACAGGAATTCAAGAATGTTAAGTTTTTCCTAAAGGTTTTTTAGCCTCCCGAGGATAAGTACAGACGTCTCCGTACCGATCCGCGAGACTCTACTTAACCTGCTCATGACTCGTGAGACCTATGTAACCTAGGCTCTGATACCAACATATCACGACCCAAAAATCGACCCGGTCATGATGGTGCCTATCGTGAAACTAGGACAGCCAACGGATTCCCAAATAAACCATATTTCATTTAAAACTTAAGTAAACCACATTTCCAACTGAAATCCGATAAAAGATATAAAGTAAAAGTCAAAACAAAGCAAAAAATACAAGCCCGACCTCGGGCGTCACTAAGTCATGAGTAACGCTACAATGGTTATGAAACAAGACAAGACCAAAATAGTCTGGAAATAACAATCAAGTACTAATACGAAGATAGAGAAGGAGAAAAACGGAACTGCGATCGCCTGGCAGCTATCTCGCTATCTCCGTGAAGCTCGCGACTGGAATAGTCAACAGTCGCTACCGTGCCTTGAGATACCTGGATCTGTACACAAGGTGCAGGGGGTATCGTGAGTACACCAACTTAATAAGTAACAAGTCCAAACTATGGACTACCAGGTAGTGACGAACCAAACCTCAACAGGTAATACAATTAAACTGTACAGAAAAGTAGACAGGCTTGCAGTTGAAGTAAAAACTCAGCAGTAAATAAATAAAGTCAGAACAGTACAGGGTATGAAACTCAGGAAAAACTCTAGGTACCAATGCATAGATAGCATGATCAATGTTGTGTGTACCTCCACTCACAAGTGCTCAACCACTCAATACTATACATGTCCATCTGGCCGAGGAAAAATCTATCCCGAAATATATACACATCACTGACCGCAGTCATCTAGTACCGAGGAAGGCAGCCCTATGGAGAAGATCCATCAAGGTATAAATACTTCGAACAAGATCCATGTCCAGGGAAGATCCATCCCTCAATATCATCAACCGCACTCACTTGGGATGTAAAGACTCCGGAAGGGCTCCTTTCAGCCCAAGTGCTATAACAAGCCAATGAAGGCATAATCAATATCTTGTTGCGGCGTGCAGCCCGATCGCATACTGTCATTTAATATCAGGCTCTTGACTTCACTAGTCATCACTCTCTAGTTTCACACACACGGGCTCGGAATATCATGATACTAGCCTGAACAATGGTATGATGTGTCACATAACAATAATCGAGACTGAGACATGATATAATATGCATGAACATGACTGAGTACAAAATATCAATGAAGCTAATGATATGAAAGCAAGAAACGACCTCTCGGGTCTCAACAGTATTGGTGTGAAGCCTTAACATGATAATTAGCATGATTTACAGCTCATTAACTTAATCACATAATTACAACACAGATATCAACAAGAAAGAGTCAATAAACGGTGGCATGGAATGATCCAGGCCGCGATTCTCACGGTGCACACCCACACGCCCATCACTTGGCATTTGCGTTCACCTCAATAGTAATCATAGAATACATAGTTCGGCGTTTCGAACCCTCAGAACCAAGTTTGGAAGCGTTACTTACATCAAGCCAAGCCAAACTCTAGCCCGCGACGCTGTTGCCTCTTGATTCGGCCTCCAAATGCCCCGAATCTAACCAAAATTAGTATATAACCATCAATATATGCTAAAGCAACGAAACCCATACGAAATTATCAAATTAACTCAAAAAATCTGAATTCGCCAAACCCGACCCCCAGGCCCACGTCTCAGAATTCGATAAAAATTACATCACAAGATTTCTCATCCTCCCACGAGTCCATACATACCAAGAACATCAAAATCGGACCTCAAATGACCCATCAAATCCCTAATTTAAACTCTCCAATTTCAAGCCCTAATTCCTCAATTTTAGCCTTTAAATCCCACAAATTTCATGTCTAATTAGTTAGAAATAACCATAAAATCGAGTATTGAGTTAAAAAACCTTACCCCAAATTGTTTCCCTTCGAATTCCTCATCAATACCTCTCAAAAAGCTACAAAACGTTCAAAAATGGTGAGAAATGGGCTAAAAACGTGAAGATGGGTTTTTATACAATCTGCCCAGGTATTTCTTTGTTCTTCGCGAATGCGAGGGCCCACCCACAAACGCGAAGACCAAACAACCGACCCTACTCAAACGCGGAACGCTCCTCGCGAACACGTAGCTTAAACTCATGAGCCTTCCCGAACGCAGGACCTACATCGCGAACGCGAAGAACAAACCAGCTGCCTCTCTCAACAACCCTTTGCGAATGCGAAGAAGGATTCTCTGCAACAAAAACACCAGCAATTCTGCCAACTTTTCAAGTCCAAAAATGATCCGTTAACCACCTGAAACTCACCCGAGACCCTCGGGACCTCAACCAAAATGCCAACACATCCAATAACATCATTCAAACTTGTTTCAACCTTAGAAATGCTCCAAACAACATCAAAACATCAAATTACAATCGGATTCATGCCTAAGGATTCCAAATCTTCCGAATTCCACAAACGATCAAAACGTCTATCAAACATCACCCGAATGACCTGAAATTTTGCACACACATCACAAATGATACGACGGGCCAACTCCAATCTCCGGAATTCTATTTCGATCCCGATATCAAAATTCCCACTACTGACCAGAAAATGTTAAATATCTAATTTCGCTAATTCAAGCCTAAATCTATCACGAACCACTAAAATACATTCTGATCACGCTCCTAAGTCCCAAATCACCTAACGAAGCTATCCGAACCATCAGAATTCACATCCGAGACCTTTTTCACATAAGTCAACATCCAGTTGACTTTTCCAACTTAAGCTTACTCAAAAGAGACTAATTATCTCATACCTCTCCGAAATCACTCCGAACCCGAACCAGCTAACCCAATACTACATAATACAGCTGAACAAGACATAAAGAAGAAAAAATAGAGAAAATTGAGCGGTAACTCATGAAGCGACCGATCGGGTCGTTACAGTGCCGCTTAGAATAGATAGGGTATAAATTTTCTTTAGTTTTATGTTAAAAGTAAGAAGGGATTTCTCATTTTACATGTAAGAAATATGAAAATAAAAATTAAAAGATCTTTACAAGTTGTTTACAAATGATTTATACATACATAAATTTCATACAATTAATTATATATTATACAACTTATCTATAACTTTCTTACATTATTTCTTCTCAGTTATATACAACTACAATATCATACCACGTAAATACAATTTTTATACAATATGTCTTTGTATATTTTGTATCTGATTTATACATAACAAAATTCATACAACTAATTATATATTATACAACTTACCATACATTATTTTTACTCAGTTATATACAACTAAAATATCATACATTTTAAATATTATTTTTATATAACGTTGTTAAACTTTCATAGAATAGTTAAATAAATAAATAAAAATATATTGTCACGATCCAGATTTTTCACCCTCGGGAGTCGTGATGGCGCTTAGTAGTGAAAGCTAGGCAAGCCCACTATTCCGATTTAATTACCCTTTTGAATTTTAGTCCTTTAATAATTTCAAAACAATATATCAAAAGCAGCGGAAATAATAATAACAAAAGAAATGCGGAAGACAAAATCTGATAGTTTAACTTAATAAAAACTGCGGAAGTCTAAATACAACTCTACCCAGAATTTGGTGTCACAATGTCACGGACCATCTACGAATACTACAAATAAAGTCTGAATAGAAATACACGAACCTGTCTCTGAATAAATAAAAATAGAAAGGAAATGATAGAAGGGGACACCAAGGCATGCGGATGTCTGCAGGACTACCTCGGGTCTCCGCCGATGGACTGAAGGCAGCAACCTCACTGTTCTCCAAATGCTTCATTACCAGTATCTGCACACAGTGCAGAGTGTAATATCAGCACAACCGACCCCATGTGCTGGTAAGTGTCGAGCCTAACCTCGGCGAAGTAGTGACGAAGTTAGGACAAGACTACGAAATAAACTTGTGCAGTTAAATCATATACAACTAAAAAATAAAGGCAGAAATTTACAGTTAAAGATAGGAGGGGGGGAACATGTTGCTGGATACACCACAACAAAAAAATGCTTTTAGTGGCAATTTTTTTGGTCTTTAGCGGCAATAACAATTGCCACTAAAGCTTTTACCAGCAATTAGATAATAACTGACGTATCTAGCGTCGGCAAAGGCTTTACCGGCCATCACGCCAAGTGCTGGTAAAGAGTCCAACTATTATCGCTAAAGGTGTATAAATTATGGCGACCAACGTTTACTGGCAATTAAATGGCCACTAAAATCCTTCTAATATTTCATAGACCATACAATTAGCCGACTATATTTTGCCAATAAAATCCATTATATTACCAATAAAAGAAGACTTTCTAATGGTAATTATAAAGCGGTAAAAGATATCTTTTAATAAGTTTCCTTATTGAAAAATTAAGAGAGTTTTTCCAATATTCTTACTGTCAATCATTCTTATTTATATTCAATAATAATAATATTATTGATACTAAAAAACATGATAAATTTCATCAAAATCACAACAAACAAAATTAACTATTAATCCATAATATAAAAAGTGTCAACATAAAAAAAAAAAAATTTTATTTGGATCCAATAGCTAGTTTCATTTTGTGCCTAATAACTAGTGTATCAAATAGCTACTACACTATACAATATACAGCTTACAAAAATTTCTTCAAACTCTTGATCAAAATGAAGTCTTCCACTTGTCAAATTTTGAACATCATGGTATATGACCTGAAATGATATAATAAAGTAAATATTAACATGACTAGGTAATACTCCCTCCGGTCCACAATAAGTGACCAATTTTTTTTTTTTTTTGATCCAAAATAAGTGTCCATTTATATAATCAAGAAAGAATTCAATTTATTTTTACAAAATTACCCTTATGTACATATCCCTAAAAAGTTTTCTTACTCCTCACATTACATATTTAATTAAGAGTAGTTTAGTCATACTAGGTATTTTTGTATAGAATATAGTATTTTCTTAATGGACGAGCCAAAAGCAAATTGGTCACTTATTGTGGACCGGAGAGAATAAAATATAGTCCTATTTTTGAGTGATAGCTTAAAGTAACATTAAAAAATTATGCACCTTTTATGAACTTGTAAATATGCAGACAACAACTCGTACTTAGAGAAGCAAACATGACTGGCCAAGTAAGAATTCCCGCATTCTGAAAACCCAAGAGCAGTCCCTCTGCATGCTTAGCTTTAACATTTTCACAGAACTATTTGCAGCGGCAATCCACTATTCTGTTTCCAATCACTGTGCTTAAGCTAAATAAGTCTTTGTATATTCCAGATATGATATTCACAATCACCTAGAGAAGTATTGATGATTCATATCTCATCAAGCAGATAAAAGATTCATTTGAATAATTAAAGACAGTTTGAAGAAATAAACATTAAATGGATCAAAGATAATCACTAATACACATAAGTAAGATAAATGTAATATTCTATCATAAGCTTAATGCCAACAAAATTTGAAAAATCAGAGCTTTCAATCTTTGTTTTTCTCTTTTCTCTTATTATTGATAAAGATGGCGTGCAGACCAGCTTTATAGCCTATTATAGTCTATGGGATAACATATGTTGAGTGTTGTAGTAGAATTCAAATCTGAGATCTCAAGAATTTTCTCCTATGTCTCAATTACTCATTCACCTCTTAAAATAAATTGAATTAAAAAGAAAAAACACATATTATAGGTGAGAATAAGGACCATGTAACATAGAGAAACCTAGTACTTGTAATCATCGGGTGCATTTTGAAAGACTTTGGGTTTTCTTAACTGGCTTGCCAAGAAAAGATACAAGAAAATAGTGTAAAACCTGCATAAAGTCTATTTAAAAACTAAATAAGTCACGTAAGAATGTTAAAATAATAAATTATCTATATAGAGTATCCATAGAATCCCAAGTTTTTCTATAGATAATGGAATAGATTTCATCTCATCCTAATTGCTATGTACTTAAATGAACCAAATAATCAATCCCATCTAGAAAAGAACATTCGATGTTAATGTCTCACAGATCTAATACTTTAAGCAACTTATAACTTTTCTAATAAGGCCTAAATTACTACATGATCTGCCATGATCATCAATAGCAGCAATGACTAATAGAGAATATACTCGTCGACCAAAACAATTTGAGGATATACATTGAATTCATTTGGAATAAATTTAGAGTCGTCGATGCAAATGCATTTTCAGACACAGAGAACTAGAATAATCAGAGCGACTAGGATATTGATCATACCCATACAATGGCTAGAAGAAATGTTCCCCTCTGGCTTTAAATGACTTGTTTAGTGTGATAGTATAAAAGGTTGTAAACAAGAAAAAGGACATGATAATAAGAAGTTCCTTGGCTATCTCCTTCTGGAACATCTTGTTGGTAAATACGTGAATAAAATAGAATATGTATTTTTCAAAAAAATCCACAAATCTTGACTGATATTTTGAGACCATTGGAATCAACAACCAAGAAATATTGTTATAAATTCTCATATTAAAATTGAACATTGAAAGGATAGTAATAACAAAGAAGTAAGAAAAAAAGCCCTATGTATAGAACAATTCAAGTTCTAGGAAGATCTACTTCAATAATTCTCACCCGAATGAAGAAGCATTTTGAGCAAAATCCTCAATAATATAGCAATTATACACATCTATAAAATTCTAGAAATAAAAATATCAAAAACTAAAGGTCCTCCCATTTCAATAGAAAGTACATAGTGATGGAAAAATAATAATTTAGAAAAATACCTTCCCGGCTTTCTCCATCACTTCCCTAGTCTGCTTCTTCCTCTATTATACAAAAGGACAACCAACAGACATAACTTCCTTGAGAGTGGAAGAAGAGGCATTACTGTCTACTGATGTGGTTTGTGAGAAAGGAATGACAGAGAAAAAGTGTAGATGATAGGTAGTTAGCATCCATGGTTGCTAATGGCCTTCACGACGACGAGAAATAGGTGATATGTGGAGATAAATGTGAGGGATGAAAAAGATAATCTGTGAAATCAATATTTTTAAGAGGGAAAAGTTTGGTTTTGATGGAAAAAAAGTAAATGAGGGAATTTAAAAAAATTGGAGGTAAGATGAAATAATGAAAGCGGCTTCCTAATATGTTGCATATATTATACTGACAATTTGTCTCAATTGCCGGAGAAAATAAATTATTTCTCGCAAATATTCATTTACCAATAAATACCTAAGTTTGAGAAATAGATTAGCGGCAATTAACTAATCGTCAATAAATAATTGCCACTAAAATATTATTTTCTAGTAGTGATATATTAGGTAACAATAGAAAACCAATAGAGAAATGTAAAGAACGCCATATATCAATTATCAGCAAGAATCAGAAAATCAAATAATACGTGCACGGCATCACCCTTCGCGTTTTTACTCTCATCCCCACCATAAGAATCAATAGGATCGGCACGGCATCACCCTTTGTGCTTTTACCTTATAAAATCATAGTACGGCATCAACATTTGTACTTTACACTCAAATCAAGGCATGACATCACCCTTCATGTCACCCTTCGTGCATTAACACACTCAAACTCACGCACGACATCACCCTTTGTGTTTTACGCTCTTCCTTACCCATGCAACAATCACAAAGCAATTTTTGGGCAAGGGAATCAATAATATCATAAGAGAATCCCGGCAAGGGAACAACAATATAACAACAATATCCCGACAAGGAAAAATAATATCTTAAGCAATAACATCCCGACAAAGGAGACAATATCATAAACAATAACCTCCCGACAAGGGAGTCAACAATATATCTCATCTCGTTTCCACAATTGCTTCTCAACATAAACCTCAACTTGAGCCAATAGTCAATTACCAAATATACTTTCATAAGTCTTATTCAACAATGATAATCATCATATTAACCATGAATAATACACAATGGAGCCACAACAAGGATAATATAAGACTCACGAGCATGCTTGATACCGACGTATAGATACTCGTCACCACACCTAGCAACAATAACACATAGAAAGTAAGAACACAACTCTTATTCCCTCAAGCTAAGGTTAGACCAAACACTTACCTCAACTTCTATGGCCAAAATCAAGCACCGCTTTCCCTTTAGAATTCGCCTCCAATTTACTTGTATCTAACCATTATTAACTTAACAATATGAATAAATGCTAAAGAACTCAACTCCAATGCTTAATTATAGGTTTTCTATCATTTTCCCCAAAAAGTTAAAAATCGACCCCGGGCCTGCTTGGTCAAAACTCGAGGTTCTGTCACGACCCCAGTTCACCCTCCATGAACATGCCGCGATGGCATCACAATAAACTGTATAAGACCCCGAACTGGTAGGCAGCATCAAGATTGGGGCTAAAGTCAAAGCTTTCTTGAGCTTTTGAAATCTCGCCTCACACTCCTCTGTCCACTGAAATAGGGCACCCTTTTGGGTCAATCTAGTCATAGGGGTCGCAATCGATGAAAACCCCTCCATAAAATGACGGTAATAACCCGCCAAGCCAAGGAAACTGTGAATCTCTGCAGCTGAGGAGGTCCTGGGCCAACTCTGCATGGCCTCCACCTTTTTCGGATCCACTCGAATGCCCTCACATGATACCACGTGGCTTAGGAATGTCACAGAACTCAATCAAAACTCACATTTTGAGAACTTTGCATATGATTTCTTCTCTCTCAGGGTCTGAAGCACTGTCCTCAGGTGCTACTCATGATCTTCTCGACTCCGGAAATACACCAGAATATCATCAATAAAAACAATAACGAATGAGTTAAGATATGGCCTGAATACACTGTGCATCAAATGCATAAAAGCTGCTGGGGCATTAGTCAACCCAAATGACATAACAAGGAACTCGTAATGACCATACCGAGTCCTGAAGGTAGTCTTCGGGATATTTGGCTCCCGAATCTTCAACCGATAGTAACCTCAGTGCAAATCAATCTTGGAAAACACCTGTACGCCCTGAAGCTAGTCAAATAGATCATCAATACAAGTCAAAGGATAACAGTTCTTCACTGTAACTTTGTTCAACTGGCGATAATCAATGCACATACGCATAGAACCATCATTCTTCTTCATAAACAAGACAGGAGCACCCCACAGTGAAACACTAGGCTAAATGAAACCCTTACCAAGCAATTCCTGCAATTGATCCTTCAACTCCTTCAACTCTGGAGGAGCCATGTGATACAGAGGAATGGAAATGGGCTGAGTGCCCGGCAACATATCAATGCCAAAATCAATGTCTCTATCGGGTGGCATGCCCGGAAGATCAGTTGGAAACACATCGGGGTAATCCCGTACCACTGGAACTGAATCAACAGAAGGGGTATCACACTAACATCTCTCACATAAGCCAAATACGTGGCACACCCCTTCTTAACCATGAGTTGAACTTTAAGAAAAGAGATAACTCTACTAGGAGTGTGATCTAAAGTATCAATCCACTCAATACGCAGAATACCTGGCATAGCCAGCGTCACGGTCTTGGTATGACAATCAAGAATAGAATGATGGGGTGACAACCAGTCCATGCCTAGAATAATATCAAAGTCAACCATACCGAGTAACAATAAATCTACTCTGGTCTCAAAACCACGAATAGTAACCAAACATGACCGATAAACACGGTCCACAACAATAGAATCTCCCACAAGAGTAGAAACATAAATGGGGGCAATCAAAGAATCTCGAGGAACAACTAAATACTGAGCAAAATAAGAAATCATATAAGAATAAGTAGAGCCTGGATCGAATAGAACTGATGCCTCTCTGTGACAAACCAATATAATACCTGTGATGACGAAATCGGAGGCAACAACCTCAGTGTGAGCAGGAATAAAATAATATCTGGCCCCACCCCTCTCTCGAGGGAGACCTATATCTCCCCGAACTTCGCCCCTGGCTGGCTGGGCAGGTGGGGTAGTAGCTTGAGTTATGACCATAGCCTAAGAACTTTGAGCACACTGTGGCTGAGTAGTCTGTGGAGGTGCGCTCCTCCCAAGTCTAGGGCAATCCCTCACCACATGGCGGGTGTCACCACACTCGTAACAAGCTTTGGGAGGATGTGATGGCCATGACTGACTGGGGCTAGGCCTGCTGGACTGACCTATGGAAGCACCCCACGCAGGAGGTGCACTAGAAACTGGAGGTGCATAGTAAGGCTCCTGAGGTATAGGTGGAGCAGTACTGCCGGCTGCTGGTAAAGCTGAATGTATAGGGCGACCCGAATAACCTCTACCATAACAACCTGCTGATGGGGTATGGTCACCATAGTAGTGGCTCGACTCTCGAGACCTCTTGGCCTCCCTCTCTCCTTGCTCCCTGGCGAGCATACCCTCAATCCTCCTAGCAATGCTCACTACCTGCTGATAAGGAATGTCCATCTCCAACTCTCGAGCCATGTTAGATCCGATGGGTAGAATAAGGCCCTCAATAAACCTGTGAACCCTCTCTCAAACTGTGGTAACCAAAACCGGTGCATGCCTGGCCAACCTGGTATGACGGATGGCATACTCTGAGACTGTCATAGCACCCTGGCACAAATGCTCAAACTCTACGCGCCATGAATCCCTAAGAATCTGGGGGACAAACTCTCTCATAAACATGTCTGAGAATTGGGTCCAAGTTAGTGAAGTAGCCTCGATTGGATTGTCTAACTCATAAGTACGCCACTAACCATTTGCGGCTCCCTGAAGCTGAAAAGCAGTGAAAAAAACCCCGTTGGACTCCACTATGCCCATAATGAGAAGATTACGATGACACTCCTCCAAAAATCCCAAGGCATCATCTGATGCTAGTCCACTGAACACTAGAGGATCATATTTCTTGAACCTCTCAAGTCTACGCTGCTCGTCCTTTGAAGTAGCTGACCCATCCTTGGGTTGAACTGGTGCTACAGGCGGTGCAGGAATAATCTCTAGAGCCTACTCAACCTACACTCACTGTTCAGGAGTGCGGACGGTGGGAGTCTGTGCTCCTTCCTCGATCTGGGACGTGGCTGCAGCAAGGGGAAACAACCCTGCTTGAGCCAAAGTAGTGTACATACTCATGAACGGAGCTAAAGTCTCCTCGAGCGCTGGAGTAGTAGTGGTAGTAGTAGGTGTGCCAGGTGCCTGGACTCCAGCTGGATCTGCTAGTGTTACCTCAGCGGCAGCTCGCGCGGGTGCTCTGGCTGCACCGCATGCGCGTCTTCGACCTCTACCTCGGCCCCGGCCTCTGACGGCTGCAGCAGGGGGCATGGGTGCCTAGTCATCTCATGTAGCATGTATCCTTACCATCTATGAGAGAATAGAAGACATAAGTTTAGAATTGATGTCAAAAATATCACACGATAAGGAATTTAATGAAATGAAGATTTTTTTCCTAAATAGTTACATAGCCTCTCATAGATAAATACAGACGTCTCCGTACCAATCAACGAGACTCTAATAAATCGTCCTATGTTCCGTGACTCCTATGAACCTAGAGCTCTGATACCAACTTGTCACAACCCCGGTTTACCCTCCATGAACATGCCGTGATGGCACCTAGTTCCTACAACTAGGTAAGCCTAACAATGCGGAATTTATATATAACTTGCAGAATAATTAATTAAAACTAAACATATGTAAAGTAATGACTGCATATAAGTACGCTCAGCCTATACAACCCAAAAGAAATGTGAAAGTGTACAACTCAATTCCAAAACTCGAAAACTCACGGGTTGGACTTGGAGCGGTGTTGATGCAGGATAGTAGGGTGATTGCCTACGCATCCAGATAGTAAAAGATACATGAAAAGAATTACCCTGTCCACGACCTTGATTTAGTTGCTATTGTTCATGCCTTGAAGATATGGTGTCATTATTTGTACGGGGTGCTTTGTGAGATCTATACCGACCATCGGAGTCTGCAACACTTACTCAAGTAGAAGGACCTGAATATGCATCAGAGGAGATGGTTAGAGCTGTTGAAGGATTATGATATCACTATCCTATATCACCTGGGCAAGGCCAATGTGGTGGCAGATGCCTTGCGTTGCCGGGCAGAGAGTTTGGGTAGTTTGGCATATTTATCAGTTTTAGAGAGGCCGATGGCGATGGATGTTCAGGCCCTAGCCAGTCAGTTCGTGAGATTGGATCTTTCGGAGCCCAGTCGGTTTCTAGCCTGTGTGGTTTCCCGGTTTTCCCTATTTGACTGTATCAAGGAGTGACAGTATGATGACCCTCATTTGCTTGTCCTTCAGGATAGGGTCCAACGTGGTGATGCTAGAGATGTGACCATCGGGGATGATGGGGTATTAAGGATGCAGGGCCAGATTTGTGTGCCCAATGTTGATGGTCTTCGAGAGTTGATTCTAGCAGAGGCCCATAGTTCGCGGTATTCCATCCATCCGGGTGCCATGAAGATGTATCAGGATTTGAGGCAGCACTATTGGTGGAGGCGGATGAAGAAGGATATAGTTGGTTATGTGTCTAGATGACTCAACTGCCAGTAGGTGAAGTATGAGCACCAACGTCCGGGTGGGTTGCTTCAGCAGATAGAGATCCCGGAGTGGAAATGGGAGCGTATCACCATGGACTTTGTATCTGGACTCCCACGGACCTTGAAGAAGTTTGATTCCATTTGGGTCATTGTGGATCGGCTGACCAAGTCCGCTCATTTCATTCCTGTGTGTACCACTTATTCATCAGAGTGGTTGGCGGAGATTTATATCAGAGAGATCATCCGTTTGCATGGTATTCCAGTTTCTATCATTTCAGACAAAGGTACTAAGTTTACATCGCGGTTCTGGAGAGCCGTGCAGCAGGATTTAGGTACTCGGGTGGAGTTGAGCATAGCATTTCACCCCCAGACGGACGGACAGTCCGAGTGCACTATTCAGATTCTTGAGTATATGCTCTGTGCGTGTGTGATTGAGTTTAGAGGGTCTTGGGATCATTTCTTGTCATTGGCGGAGTTTGCTTATAACAACAGTTATCAGTCCAGCATTCATATGGCACCGTATGAGGCTTTATATGGTAGGAGGTGTAGATCTCCGGTGGGTTGGTTTGAGCCGGGTGAGGCTAGGCTATTGGGTACAGAGTTGGTTCAAGTTGCATTGGAGAAGGTTAAGGTGATCCAGGATAGACTCCGTACAGCCCAGTCCAGACAGAAGAGTTATGCGGATAGGAAGGTTTGTGATGTTTCATATATGGTTGGTGAGCGGGTTCTGCTTCGGGTATCGCCTATGAAAGGAAACATTAGGTTTTGGAAGAAAGGGAAGCTGAGTCCGAGGTTTATTAGCTCTTTCGAGATCTTGAGGCGAGTTGGGGAGGTTGCTTATGAGCTTGCCTTACCTCTCAGCCTAGCCGGAGTTCACCCGGTATTCCATATTTCGATGCTCCGGAGATATCATGGTAACCCGTCGCACGTGTTGGATTTCAGTAAAGTCTAGTTGGACAAGGATCTATCCTATGTAGAGGATCCAGTGTCTATATTAGACAGGCAGGTCAGAAAGTTGAGGTCAAAGAGCGTAGCTTCAGTGAAGGTTCAGAGGTGGGGTCAGCCGGCTGAGGAGGCGACTTGGGAGACCGAGCAGGATATGCACAACCAGTACCCTCATCTTTTCACTACTTCAGGTATGTTCTCTATACACGTTCGAGGATGAATGAATCTTTAAGTGTAGGAGGATGTAACGACCTGGCCGATCATTTTTGGAATTTACACCCTGATCCCCCATTAACTGCTTCCCCTAAGTTCATTTTTGCTATTTTGGTCTGTCAGGACATTCGGTGTTAGGATTCAGAGTGTTTTGGGAACTTAGTCCCTAAATGAGAGCTTAAGTGTTGAAAAATGGTCCGTAATCGGAACAATTTGAAGATGACCTTGGAATGAAAATTTGATGGTTCCGTTAGCTCCGTTAGGTGATTCCAGGGTTGGGAGCGTGTTCGGAATGTATTTTGGAAGCTCGTAGCTCATTTAGGCTTGAAATGCTGAAGTTTGTAATTTTGAAGTTTTCGGTCCGATAGTGAGTTTTTGATATGAGCGCCGAAATCGAATTTCGGAAGTTGCAGTAGCTCTGTCATGTCATTTGGGATGTGTGCGCAAAATTTCAGGTTATTCGGATGGGTTTTGGTTAGGTTTGTGATCGAAAACGTATTTGGAAGAAATTTGAGGTTCTTAGGCTTGAATCATTGATTAAATCGGGATTCTAGTGTTGTTTTAGGTGTTTTCAAGATTGGTGCAAGTTTGAAAAAGGTATTAGGTGGTATTGGAGTTTTTGGTCGAGGTCCCGAGGGCCTCGGGATGAATTCGGAGGTTGACGAAAAATTTTGGGAGTTGAGAAGTAGCAGCTCTATTGCTTCTGGTATCTTTTCGCTTCTGCGGCATGGGAACCAAAGAAGCGGAGCCGTAGAAGCGGCCTTGGTCATCGCAGAAGCAAGATTGGCTTCCCCCTCGGGAACCATATAAGCGGTCAATATTTCGCATAAGCGGTACCGCAGGAGCGGTTGTGTATCCGCAGAAGCGAAATTTGGTCCCTTAAATGAAAATCACATAAACGGTTGATTTTCCGCATAAGAGGGACCGCAAAAGTGGTCCCTTGTCCGCAGAAGCGGAAATGACTGTTTAGAATATAGTAGAATCGAGGGTTAAGTTTCAAAAGTTGGAAAATCAATTGAGAGCTCGGTT
>MU699196.1:0-14293 GCA_026770625.1 Nicotiana glauca | reverse complement strand
GTTGTATTTTATGTCTTTATCAGTAGTTGCTCATGCACTTGTGACACCGGGTTTCTGGGATGGTTTCAGTGAATCTTTGTACTAATAGGTATTATTTAAGTTTGAATTCAAGAAATGATCTTATTTTTATGTGAAATAGAAGAAAAAACCTTAGATTTTCAAAAGCATTAAAAGAGGAAATTAATTGGTAATCTAATTAGCTGGCCTGATAGTGGTGTCCGGCGCCACCACGACCCTTAGTGGATTTTGGGTCGTGACATCACAAGTCTAGGGGATCACATAGATATTTCTGAGGTACTATCAGTTCCATCTTTTGGAGATTAAGTCACTATCTCTAAATTATCTTCCTTTATAACACCAGCTTTACCACCTACTGCTCCAGCTCCAATTCTAGCTCTACCACTTACAGCTCCAGTTCCAGCTCCACTACCTATAGCTCTAGTTCCATCACCTAGACTAGTTCAACCTTCTACAACTCCACCACTCCTGAATTATCATCGTCATATGCATCCAACATCAGGCCCAGCTGATTCATGTCCTACACCTGACCCCGATCCTACTATGGACTTGTCGCTTCCTAGTCCACCGATTTCACTTCAGAAAGGTATATGGTCCAAACTGAATCCTAATCTCCATTATGTCGATTTAAGTTATCATTGTCTGTCATCACCCCATTATGCATTTATATCATCTTTGTCCTATGCTTCCATGCCTCAGTCTACAAGTTAAGCACTGCCTTATCCAGGATAGTGACATGCTATAATTTACGAGATGTCTGCTTTACATACGAGTGGTATTTGGTAGCTAGTTCCTCTTTCTTCAGGTAAATCTACTATTGGTTGTCGTTGGGTGTATGCAGTCATAGTTGGTACAGATGGCCAGGTTGATCGACTTACTTCTCATGTTGGTGCCAAAGGGTATACTCAGACATTTGGTCTTGATTATAGTGATACTTTCTCTTCTGTGGATAAGATAGCATCAATTCGTATTTTTGTATCCATGGTTGTTGTTCGCTAATGGCCTCTATATAAGTTGGACACTAAGAATGTGTTTCTTGACGGTGACCTTGAGGATGAGGTTTATATGGAGCAACCAACTAGTTTTGTTTCTTAGGAGGAGTCTAGTGACCTTGTATGTCTGTTGTGTCGGTTCCTCTATGGTCTAAAGCAGTCTCCTCGAGCCTGATTTGGTAAGTTCAACACATTTATTTAAGAGTTTGGCATGACTCATATTGAAGCTGGTCATTTTGTATTTTATCGGTATTATGCTCCAAATCTCTATATTTATTTGGTGGTTTATGTTTCTTATATTGTTATTATTGGATGATTAGGATGGTATTACTAAGTGAAGCAATATTTCTTTTAGCATATTCAGACTAAGGATTTGGGCAGATTGAAGTATTTTCTGGGTATTGAGGTTGCTTAGTCTAGCTTAGGTATTGTGGTCTCACAAGGTGCGTATGCCTTAGACATTATTGAGGAGATATGAATGACATGCTATAGACCTGTTGACACTCCAATGGATCCGAATTCTAAACTTCTGCAAGGACAAAGGGAGCTGCTTAGTGATCCTACAAGATATAGGCGGTTGGATAGTAAATTGAATTACCTTACAATGATGTCCTGACATTTCTTTTCCCGTGAGTGTTGTGAGCCAGTTTATGGATTCTCCCTCTAATAGTCTGCGATGCAGTTTCCCGCATTCTTCTATATATAAAATCAGCTCCAGGCAAAAGGCTATTATTTGAGGATCGAGGCCATGGGTAGATTGTTGGATACTCAGATGCTGATTGGGCAGAAACACCTTTTGATAGACGTTCTACGTCTAGATATTGTGTTATAGTAGGAGGTAAATTGGTGTCTTAGAAGAGCAAGAAAAGGAATGTGATTGCTCGATCTAGTGTAGAAGCAGAATATCGAGCTATGGTTATGGCAACATATGAGCTAGTTTGGATCAAACAGTTGCTCAATAAGTTGAAATTTGGTGATATCAGCCAAATGGAACTTGTGTGTGATAATCAAGATAACCTTCATATTTATTTGAATCCGGTGTTCCATGAAAGAACGAAACACATTGAGATTGACTATCACTTTTTTAGAGAAAAGATATTCTTAGAAGATATTACTACAAAGTTTGTGAAGTCAAATGATCAGCTTGCAGATATTTTCACCAAGTCCCTCACTAGTTCTCATAGTAGTTATACATATATAATAAGCTCGATACATATGATTTATATGCACCATCTTGAGGGGAAGTGTTAGAATAGCTATGTAAATATATATGTAATTAGTCCTAGTCCCGTTTGTAATAAGAACAGGTTATATATATATTATGTGTACTTATAAATAGGGTTTATTATACTGAAATTAACATCAATAATAGATTTTTCTCCCATGCATGCTCACAATCTTATTTGTGAAATTGAAGTTGAGATTGAAGAATTTGCGGTTAAAGAAATATATGATGTGTTAAAGTGATTAGAAGGGTTAGTCACTATTCCTAAATAAATCCTACCCATCCCTTAGCCCATATTATAACCTTGAAAATGTCCTAATTGATTTTAGATCAAGCAAGCCTAATTAGTAGAGGTTTACATAATGGGCAAGCCTATGGTACCTCTTTCATGCATGTGACTTCTTTGTGAGAGTAAGCAATTTCTTTAATATATATGAGTCCTTAAAATATATTTGATCTTGAGATTAAGATGTGTGGATTCTACTTACTCTCCTTCATTTTGTTATGAGGGCACATGGTTTCATGAAGGATAGGTAACGTTATTAGACTTCTCGTCAATGTTAGGCATTCAAACCGTGAGCGCATTGTGACATTGAGTTTGAGGCTTAGATTGTTATGAGCATGTTTCCTTTGTTATGAACAATTTTGAAGTATGGCATGAGTTTTGGAAGTGTGTGTTGAATGCATATGCTAGAGTTTGATTGTTGCCACCAACCATAGTCATCGGTATAGTGCGTTTTGAATGTGAGGAGCTTAATTTTGTTTCGTCTATTATAGTATTATTTTGTTTGAGGATTGTGAGCACGTAATTTTTACCTCACATGAGTTACTCTTACAGAATTCTTAAGATTAGATTTTTCCTTTTAATTAGTTGTTATTTTAGGAATTATTGTAGATTTTTTCTAATTATTTGCATTCTTTGTATGCATGTTTCATTTTTAGTTAATTCATGAAAAAACACAAAAATACATTGCATTTGCATTTAGGATTCAATTTTATATTTTTTAGTTTAACTATTAAATTAATTTGTTTTACAAAAATTAAAAAAACTTATTTTTCGCGTTTTTAATTGTTAGCTTCGAATTTTGGTAGTTTTCTTATTAAATTGTGGTAATTATTATTTAGAACTAATTAATTTAATTTGGCAGGATAATTTGGTTTAGGAATTAATTTAGGTTTTATTTTAAATTTTTGAAAAAAAAGAAAAAAGAATTTTGAAATAAAAAGAAAAGGGAAAGAATGAAAAGATTCTGATTTTGGGGCCAATTCCACTCAAATTCCCCAGGCCCAAAAGAATTGTCTCAAATACCTGACCAAACCAGCCCAAACTCGTTCCCCTATCCGGTCCAGTCCCATTGCAACCCCAAACGACCCAGTTTCATGCATGTTTGATCACAACCGTTGGATTTCTATCATCCAACGGCTCGGAATTGCTCTATCATTTACCATATAATTGTCGAAATTAAGGACAAACTCCCCAAAGACCAAAACATATCTCTTTCATCTCTCTTCTCTTCAGAGATTTTACCCCAAACCCTAGAGTGCCGCCTGACTTTCCATCGTCTCCAGCCGGCGGCGCCGCTCCCAATTGACCCCAAATCAACACCACAGACTCCCTTCGCCTCCTTATTCCCAATCCTCACTCCATTTCCTTCGAATCACCCTTGATTCTGTCAAATCTTGATTTGAATTGACGAACCCTAAAATCTCAAAACCCCCTGAATCGAGATTTTAGTGAAATTTAAGGTCTAGTTTGATTTTATTCATGTGTTCTTGATAAGAGCACACGATTAATGTCAAAATCGGTCGAAGATTTGAGGATTTGAAGACTCGTTTTAATTCCTTACTGTTCGGGCCATTTTAAGGTATTTTTCTTTTTCCTTCTGTTATCGTTTCTTCATTTTTCTATCTTCTGCTTCTTCTCTTCTTCTTGATTCCTTTTTGTTTTATTGTTTCTTCAGAGTTATTCTTTTTATATTATGCATGTAGTATTAAGTTTACTTTAATTAGCGTGATCTTGTGTTTGTGTTAGATTTTGTCCAAATTTTGTTAATTTTGTTTGTTTCTGTTTTCCCATAGGCCCAAAACCTTTTGAGTCTTTATGATTTTTTTTAGTCACTTAGTCTAGTAATTGTTAAATGCTGAGTGAATTTGTTTTCTGAAACTAAAAACCCAAAAGGGATTTGAAACGGCTTTGTCCAGCCCAATTTTAACAATTTGATTTGGGTCAATTGACCCATGACCCATTTAGATTTCAGAAGTAATTTCCAAGGTTTTAAGGGGTAGTCTACGATTTTTAAGTAGGGGAATCTCTACTAACTAAATGGGGAAGCTTCCTAGAAGCTGCGATTGGGGCTTATCTGAAAATACTGATTTTAAACTAGGGATTGAACAACAAAAATGAAAATTCAAAAAGGGTAAAGGTGCAAAACTAATTCGTTTCTATGCTGCCCTAAGACTTACCTATAAAGGCATTCTTTCTTCATGAGCAAGAGAGAGATTTTTTGGAAGATTAAAATACAAAGAATTAAAAATGGTTGAGTCTCCTTTTAAGCTTGAAAGTTACTGAAAATTGCCTGAGTTAGGACATGGTTTTGGTTCTTTGATTCCTCTGAAGAGTTTATAATTTTCTAAAAAAAGCTTCTAATGTCGTGAATCTGGGTTTGAAAGGGGTTAAATTGGTTTGAAGTTTTGGTGTTAATTTGCTGGTTTCTGCAGTGTTTCATTGTTGACTCTGGGTTTAGTCTGTTGCTGCTCTTTTGCTGATTCTTCACTGCTTTGTTTCCCTTTTATTTCCAGGTATTTCCTTCAAACCATGACTGGAAATGAAGTTTGTTTAGGCTGTTATGTAAAGCTATGTAATCCCAGTTGAAGGAATTGACCATTGTTACTTCTCTATTGTTTCATCAGTTTTTTTAGTTTTCTTGTATTCGTTTTTGTGTTTCTTTTAGCCTAGCTTTCTTATGTGTAGTCATTCATGTCATCAGGGCTACATGTTTAGATAGGGGATTTTGTTTGAATGTAGTTGATTCATGAATGTCTTTTAGATTTAATATAATATGTATTAACTTAAGACTGTAACTCTTTAGTTTGATTGTGAGGTTGGCTGGCTATGAGTGTGTTTTCATAGCTATGGGTTACATGCTGATTAGTTCAAACCATTCCTGCTTTAGTCTAGTAAACTTTAATTGAGTTTGCTTCCCATTAATCACATGATTAGACTTGCTTATATGTAGCCTGAAGCATAGTCTACTAATTTCAGAAATATGTAATTTAGTTCTGCCCCTGTTCATGTATAAACACCTCGAATTCCAAAAGGACTTTTAAATGGAATTTGAGTTTGATTTCAAATCGGAGAATATTCAGATTTAACTTGACTCTTTACATTTTGTTCATTTTGGAAAAGTTCGAGTCAAAGGTGTTTGTCTGAATCAGAGTATGCATGAGTTGTAACCAATGAATTTGCAATGTTAAAATGGTAAAATATTTTGGGTAAGAGTTGCTATCATATTAGGAATTGAATCTTCATTTTAGAATATATGTTGGCATTGAATGCATATTTGTATCTATTCCAATTCAAGATTTTCATAGAAAGAATGTTTCCACATCAAGTGTTAGTGCAGAATCGGTCCTAGGCTGTTAAGTGTTGGCTCAGTTATGCTAATCTTTCTCATCAGCATTTAGCTTTTCTCGATCTGGGCTTGACGTTAAGCCCACTTGTATTGTTGTGCCTACCAAGGAATCAGCGATTTACAATTGGGTCCACTGTTGGCCCAAGCCCTGTAAATTGAATGTTTTGCTTTAGTTTAATGCAAGCCTTTAATTGCTATGCCAAGCTCGAACATTAGCAATAAAAAGTAATTAGAATTCCTTTAGGCTTTCCTTAATTAACTAGACCTTTTAATAGTTTGAGGTGCACCGTGCCAAATAAAATCTCAAAATGCATAGCCCTCATTTAATTAATTTTAATCCTTAGAAATAGAGGCGTGCCATTTAGTCAAATATTCCATGGCCCTTGCAAAATTAAAAGTGCGTCGTTGCTTTAGGCGCGCTATTTAAAAAAAATTACTTTCCTAAACTCGAGTGTGCATTTCATGTGACCCAAATCCAAATATCAACAACGTTAGATAAAATGTGTCGTGGACCGCAGGTGCATTTATGCGATGTGGTTCAAGACATGTTTTAGATGACATTGAATCTTTCCTAAAAATAATTTAATAAAAGCGCTTATAAAGTTAAAATTGAAACATAGGCTAAAACATGTATTAAAATAAGATAATAGGCCAATTATGATAGTTTAAGCAACCGTACTAGAACCACGAAATCCGAGAGTGCCTAACATCTTCCCTCGGGTTAACGGAATTCCTTATTCAGAATTTCTGGTTCGCAGACTTCAAAAGGAAAGTCGAAATTTCCTCGATTTGGGATTTAAAATAAACTGGTGACTTGGAACACCAATTAAAATATTCCAAGTGGCGACTTTGATAAATAAAATAATTCCATTTCGAATAATGTCACTTAAAGTGGAAAAACTCCCTTATATACTTTTCGGGGTGTGTAAAAAAGGAGGTGTGACAGCTCTGGCGACTCTGCTGGGGGATCATAACCCAGAACTTTGGTTCAGGGTTCAAGAATTCGAGCTTAGCGTAACTGTTATAGTTGGCTTGTTTTGTCTGATTTTTACATGTTGAGCCTAATGTGCTAAATGCCGCTTTTACCGCTTTGATATTATTTGAATTGTATATGCACTGTTACGAAATCCTTCTCTTCTCATCTTCGGGGATGTGCACGCTGGCATGACTCCCTATTCTGTTAGTGTCATACCTTGAAATAAAAAAGAGGCTCGAACAAGTTACAAAGCCGGATGGCCTTTTGGTTCTCGGTACGTAGCCCCCTCCTCGGCTTGAGTTGTCTGCTCGGGTACACAAGTCTAGAACAGTATACCCAGGTTTTATACTTAGAATAACTCAGCCTCATGCCGGATCCCTAGTAGGAATGTTTGTTTGCATCATGTGCATTTATTTTTGGGCACTCAACACAGGGGTTGGGTCCGTCTAGGACAGGTGGACCCCAGATTCAAAGACCATCAGAATGCATATTTTACGTGCTACTTGTACAATTCTTTGCTTCGGTTTGCATGTTGACCAGTTGCTAGAATAGGGAAGGAATTGGGAAAATAAAATTGAGGTATGAGAGAGTTGATCAGCCGTTTTTGAAAAACCTGGTGTCCAAAATAGGCTGAAACTCTACCGAAATTTAAAAAAAAAAAATAAAGAGAAAAAAGGAAAAAGAAGAAAGAATTTGGTTTCAAAAGTTTCATGTTTTTTCTCTATTTTTATTATGTCAAAACTGACCGAACTACGCGGGTCTAATTCTCATCGGATGTGAGATACGTAGGCAAACCTCATCGGTTCCGACCCCAATTTTCAAAAATTCAAAAATATTTTCCTTTAGTTCCTTCTTTCGAAATCTTTGCTTATAAAATTCAATAATAAAAAAAGAAAGAAGTTTTTTAAGCTCAAAAATGGCTTCCTTCTTTCTAATGTCTTTCATACAAAAAAGAAAAATCAATAAAAATCAAAATAAAAAAAAATACGAGTTTCCTTCATTTTGAAGTATTTTTTTAAAAAAAAAATTAGAAACAAAAAATTCAAAAAAATACTCCTTTGATGTTTTTCTTTGATAAATGTCAATAAAAAAAATTTGAAATTTTGATTAAAAAATTGAAGTCCAAAGAATATTTTTGCTTTTCTTAATAAATACTTTTGTAAATAAATAAAAGCTCAGAAATTCAAAACTTTTTTCTTAAAAAGTCACTCTTTCGAAAATTAAGAGGCAACATCCAAAAGCAAAAAATATTTTCTTTCTTCTTTTAAAAAAAAAACAGATGAAAATTCAAACAAAAATATTTTCTTTTTACTTTTAAAATTCCCAAAGTTCAAATAAAAAGCAAATGAATTTTAGAAGCCTTTCTTTCAAAAACAAAACAAAAATAAAAAAATATTTCCTTTTTTCTTTTAAAGCATTCCTTTCAAAAATTCCAACAAAAAAAAAAGAGTTAGTTTATTTACTCTATTCTCGATCTTTCCGAACTACTCAAGATCTGATTCATACGGGGCCATGATACGTAGGCAACCCCCATCTGATTCGATCATAGCTATAAAATTAAATGAGTGAAAAATAAACTGAAAAAAAAGAAAAAAAATAGAGTGAAAAAGAAAAAAAAGAAAAAAAAGAGAGCGGCAAGAAATAAAGAGTGACAAACAAAAGAGAAAAAGAGAGTGCCAAAAAGTAAAAGAGCGGCAAAAATGAGATGAAAAATCAAGAGTGATTAGAGAGAAATAATGATGAAGAAAAGAGGTCCATACTGAAAAAGTTAGTTAAGGCCGGGATGAAACATGCAACCGTTCAAACACATGGTAGAAGCGTTTAACTGTTAGATGCATTGCATCCCAACATGTGATTTCCTATATGTTAAAAGTTTCAAAACTAACAAGGTTGTTGGATGTGCAAACTAGCCAGGTTTTGGTGGTTGGTTTTGTTGGTAGTATAGCCTCTCCTCCTTCACAAGATCCAAAAGCATAGATGGCCTCCGTAAGCAATCTACCAATCATCGATCCTGAGGATAGCCCGACATCGGCTATTCTGCAGCTAAAATCAGCAACTGCTGAAGAGAATAAGATGTTGCATCTCCGCATATTGGAAATGTGGGAAGCCTGGTCTAATGGTAGGGAACCGCCAAGGCGCCAAGTGCAATCCCTGGGTTCCTTGAATTGATTCCCAGGTTAGGTAAGGTTACCAATGCCCATGTGCCTAACTCGCTCATCCCATGCGGGCACCCTCCAAGAGGCTGACTACTTCCAGAACATGATGTCTGCTATGTGTAAGCCGTTTGTTGAGACTATCAAAATTGGGGAAATGGTTGAAAATAGTCTAAAAACGGGCCGAATCTTGAGTCATGCTGCTTTTAAAGCCACATCACCAAATGTTCAAAATGGTTCGGAGGGTTTGATGAACAGAAATAGGAGTGAGGAGGGAGCCATGATGATTTTAAGTTCGAGGGGGACCGCAGGTCATATATGCCTCCTATGGTCCCACCACACTATTATCCCCTTCAAAATGATGCTTATGCCGTGGCACCGCCTCCCTACGGGGTGACGAGCGCTCAATCTTACACCCAGCCAAAACATTTTACACAAAACCGAGCTCCACCTCCCAGAAATGCCCATCCTTACCAAGCTCCATATAATCCTCAACCAAATGATCTCCAATACAATCCTCGCCTAAGAGAGTCTTTCAGAAAGAATCAGTTCACCCCTATTGGTGAATCATATTCAAGCTTGTTCCAAAAGCTAATCAGGCTAGATCTATTACAGTCAGTGGCCTCGAACCAGCCAAATCCCGATTCCCCCTCGCACCGAGCTGATGCTAGATGTGAATACCAATCTGGAGCAGTAGGACACTATACAGAGGATTGTTGGACCCTCAAAAGGGAAGTTGAAGATTTGATTGAAGCTGAACGAATTGTTTTTCAGGATGAAGAAGCTCTTGATGTGATGAACAATCTGTTGCCTGCATAAAATAGCGGACCAATAGTCAGAATGATTTGTAAAGATGAGGAATTTGATCCGGAACTCAAGGCCATTGCAGCCATTGCCGAGACAGAAGAAAAGACAAAAAATGGTCGCCAAGCATGAAAGTTTCCCTTCAGACGGGAGTCTCGATGCCAGTCTTGCTATCCTTTTTGCATCCGAATTATCTCAGGGTGTAATCCGGATGTTTTAATTTATTATCTTACTTTTCGATGTAAACCCTTCTATCTCCCAAAAAAATCAAAAAAAAAAATCAAATATATTTCATTGTCCAGGAATGTCTCTTTTCTTAATCTTGTCATTTTTCTTTCTTTTTCTCTTTTTAGTTATGTTAAATGCAGATTTCAATAACATGACATGCTTGCGGATTTTATGCCCAGATCCTAAAAGCTGTCAGACCTCAAAATAATGAATCAAGAGTCGAAATACAAAGAAGATAAGTTTGAGGAAATAAAACAAAGAGTTGGAACAACTGAAGGAAAATTGGTTCCGGAGTGGAAAGTTTCATACATTGCAACAAGAGTATTGCTAAAAGAGTGTGTTGTACTTGGGAGACATCGAAGAAAATGTCCCTGAAACAACTGTCAATGCAAATGCAGTAAAAAAGTACTATGTTGGATCCTCCGTATAGTTCTAATGTTCTCCGGTTGGGATGACGAAGGCTTTCATTCTCGCTACCTAAACACTATCAACCCTTTGTAAACCCTTTGAGCCAACTCACATTCTTTGATTACCCTCTTTGGAACCTGAAAGTGTTATTGAAAAATGAAATAAAAAAAATGAAAAGAAAATAAAGATACAAAAAAAGGGGAAGAAAAGACAAAGAAAAAAAAGTGAAAAAAGAGAGGAAAGGAAAGGAAAAAGAAAGAGAAAAAAAAACAGAAAAAACAAAAGAAAAATAAAAAACAAAGTTTTCCTGAACTACGTTCAACTTGATTCCGAAAGGACATGTAGGCTGCCTCTCTCTAGGGTTCAGTCACACCAAAATAAAAATCCAAATTCCCCCTAAAAAGTGAAACTGGGGCAGATATTATAATGGTTCGGCGATGATTCTGCCCAAAAGGTTCCAAAGTTGTAACTCAATCTAAATCTTTTTTTACCCAAACCCTGTTCAAGTGCTTCTGATCAATCGGCAAAGAGGTTCAAAATGGGAGGATAGAGTTACTTGGATCCGATATAACAAAATGAGAGAAATAAATTGAGAATGTCTTATTGGTGAAAACCCACACGGGCACCGTGAGGCGACAGTAAGCAAAGAATTCAAAATGAGAGAGTCTTGATAGTGAAAACTCGCAAAGAGCACTATAAGGCGATGGTGAGAAGAGAAATGAGAGAGGTCAGCTCGTGAAAACCTGCAAAGGGCGCCCCTGATCGAAAAGAGGATCCTCACAGGCATCGGCACCAACAGAGTCCTGGCAAGGTTTCTCGATTTTGAGGCAAAAAATTGTGATGAATTTCTGAGAGTCGGACGGTTTACACAGATCAGGCATCCAGTCCAAAAGGAATGTCATGTTCATTAAAGTCTACATGTACTCCAAATAAGTCCTCTTTCCTTTTCCTGAAAGGGACACTTCTTGTTTTAAACTCATTCTCCATTCCATTATTTGTTTTCTTTGAATCCCTTTCACTGTTCCGAAACTAAGACAAAGAAATGATGGCAAGACTGATTTTTAGGGTTCTCATTTGGTGCGAGTTAATGTGAAGAAAGGCGCCCAGCCTCATCACAGACATCAAGTCGACCCCGACAATCCATGGCGGCTGATGCTTTGAAATCAAAGCTCTTGGAAGGAGAAAATCAAATTAAAGCGCCTATAAAGGCAATTGAAATTGAAAAGGTTGAGTAACACGTGGCTAACCACCTCGACCAAAGTCGAAGAATCCAAGGTCTCCCAAATGCTTTGAAATTGAAGTTGGAAGAAAGAAGCCAGAAAAGAAAGGCCTACAAAGGCGAAATAAAGTTGGGAGAGTTTAAGTCCCACGCGACTAGCCAATGTAGCAAAGTTTTAGGAGCCAAAAGTTCCCCAATGTTCCGAAGAAAAGGAAAAAAAATAATAAAAAAAAGAAGAAAAGAAGAAAAGAAGAAAAGGAAGTCAGAAGGTAAAGGGCTACGAAGGTAAAATAAAGTCGAAAAGTTGAGTTCCACCAACAAAACGTCATGGCAAAATCTGGAAAAAATCAGAGGTTCTTAGGGCCTGAAATGAAATTGGTCCCCAGGAAACAAGCAGTTGCAACTGAGATCTTCATCAAAGAAGTTGGGTCGAGATCAAGCGATTGAGACAATCAAGGCCACAAAACCAACCACCGTTTCAAACTAACAATTATTCTTTGTTTGAAAATTCGAAACAGGTGCAATCCAAAGCAACCGTGCAAGAAGCAGGTGCAACCAAAAAGGAAAAAAAATGTGCAAGTGCTAAAAACAACTTTGCAGCAATTATCAATCCAAAAGGGAAGACTCCTCCAAATTCTTTCCTGCAATTCTTTTTACTAAAAACAATGGTTTGAAAAGAAAAACAAAAGAAAAAAAAAGAGAGGGAGATAAGAAGAAAATCCAAAAAAGGGGTAGTTTAGAATCCCCAATATCAATCTTTTACTTTTTGCCGACATTAGGGCTCCAATCCTTAAGTTGAGATTTTAGACATATGGCCTCCATTCCCTAGTTGCCTTTTGCCAACATTAAGGCTCCAATCCATAAGCTGAGATTTTAGACATAGGGCCTCCATTCTCTAGTCGCCTTTTTGCCAACATTAGGGCTCTAATCCCCGAGTTGAGATTTTTAGACACAGGGCCTCCATTCCGTAGTCAACTTTTGCCAACATTAGGGCTCCAATCCCTGAGTTGAGATTTTTAGACATAGGGCCTCCATTCCCTAGTCGCCTTTTTGCCAACATTAGGGCTCCAATCCCTGAGTTGAGATTTTAGACATAGGGTTTCCATTCAGTAGTCGTCTTTTTTTACAACATTAGGGCTCCAATCCCTGAGTTGAGATTTTTAGACATAGAGCCTCCATTCCCTACTCACCTTTTGCCAACATTAGGGCTCCAATCCCTAACTTGAGATTTTAGACATAGGGCCTTCATTCCGTAGTCGCTTTTTTGCAAACATTAGCGCTCCAATCCCTGAGTTGAGATTTTTAGACATAGGGCCTCTATTCCCTAGTCGCCTTTTTGCCAATATTAGGGCTCCAATCCCTGAGTTGAGATTTTTGGACAAAGGGTCTCCATTCCCTAGTCTCCTTTTGCCAACATTAAGGCTCCAATCCCTGAGTTGGTTTTTAGACATAGGGCGTCCATTCCCTAGTCGCCTTTTTGCCAACATTAGGGCTCCAATCCCCGAGTTGAGAATTTTAGACATAGGGCCTCCATTCCCTAGTCGCCTTTTTTCCAATATTAGGGTTCCAATCCCTGAGTTGAAATTTTAGACATAGGGCCTCCATTCCCTAGTTGGCTTTTTTTCCAACATTAGAGCTCCAATCCCTAAGTTGAGATTTTTAGACATAGGGCTCCATTCCGTAGTCGCTTTTTGCCAAATTAGGGCTCTAATCCCTAATTTGAGATTTTAGACATAGGGCCTCCTATCCCTAGTCACCTTTTCGCCAACATTAGGGCTCCAATCCTTGAGTTGAGAATTTTAGACATAAGGCCTTCATTTCCTAGTCGTCTTTATGCCAACATTAGTGGTCCAATCCTTGAGTTGAGATTTTAGACATAGGGCCTCCATTCCCTAGTCGCATTTTTTGCCAACATTAGGGCTCCAATCCCTGAGTTGAGAATTTTAGACATAGGGCCTCCATTCCCTAGTCGCCTTTTTGCCAACATTAGGGCTCCAATCCCTGAGTTGAGATTTTAGACATAGTTCCTCCATTCCCTAGTCGCCTTTTTTGCCAACATTACGGCTCCAATCCCTGAGTTGAGATTTTAGATATAGGGCATCCATTCCCTAGTCACCTTTTTTGCCAACATTAGGGCTCCAATCCCCGAGTTGACATTTTTAGAGATAGGGCCTCCATTCCCTAGTCGCCTTTTTTGCTAACATTAGGGCTCCATTCCCTGAGTTGAGATTTTTAGACATAGGGACTCCATTTTCGAGTCGCCTTTTTTGCCAACATTAGGGCTCCAATCCCTAAGTTGAGATTTTAGACATAGGGCCTTCATTCCCTAGTCGCTTTTTTGCAAACATTAGGGTTATTCCCTAGTTGCCTTTTTGCCAATATTAGGGCGCCAATCCCTGAGTTGAGATTTTTAGACATAGGGTCTCCATTCCCTAGTCGCCTTTTGCCAACATTAGGGATCCAATCCCTGAGTTGTGTTTTTAGACATAGGGCCTCTATTCCCAAGTCGCCTTTTTGCAAATATTAGGGCTCCAATCCCCGAGTTGAGAATTTTAGACATAGGGCCTCCATTCCCTAGTCTCCTTTTTTCCAATATTAGGGTTCCAATCCCTGAGTTGTGATTTTTAGACATAGGGCC
>MU699192.1:65077-79856 GCA_026770625.1 Nicotiana glauca | reverse complement strand
TTCTGAAATTGTAGTTTTCTAACAAAAAGTAAGAAATATTTCCGAATAATTTGTTGGTGTTCTCAAAGACGTTATGATTAATTCTGACATTATTAGTTTCTACAGAATTATTTATATTTTCTGTGGAATTATATTTTTCAAGAACAATAGAGGAAACTGTCGTTTCATATATAATAAATTTATATATATATCTATATCTATCTATCTATATCTATATCTATCTATATTATATTAAAAGCATGAAGCCCCTTAGCGAAATATCGTTCACCTTTTTTACCCTTTAAAAATAGATCCTTATTGGACAAAACAGTAATTAAATTATTTTTCTAATATTTAGTACTTCAAAATCAATTAAAATATTTTATTATTAAATCTTTCCTTGTTTAAACTATGTAAGAATTTCTAATATATAGGACTTTAAATTTTACTATAACTTTACCTTGTATAAAACATTTCCTTAACTGAACAATAACATAACCATAATACTTTTTCATGATAAATTTCCTAATATTTAAGATTTTGAAATATGAAACGTATAATTTAGCATTGTGATATGCACAACTTACGTCTCCAATAGTAAAAAGAGACTGAATTTTGGCTCTTTTTCTATAGTTGTTTAATGAAACATCTTTTCTTGTTAGACTCTTATTATGGTTTTGAAAATTGAAATGCAAGAACTATGTATCTTACATCTCTAATAGTATAAAAAAATAAAAACTCCTTATTTTAGAAGTTAGGTGAGATAAAGTTTATTGGCAATTAAATATTTCTAATTATTTTACTTAGGTAAAAATTTCTAATTTTTAAATATTTAAACTTACAAATTGCTTGCTTAATATTTAAAACTTTAAAATTTTCTAAGATTTTTATGGACAATTTTACAAAGGCATGTAATTGTGGATTCCGTGTTTGCAAAGGTAACGGAGTGTGCTAATAAATACTAAATTATCATCTACTATTAATACTCTTTAACTCAACATCGAATTTTAAAAATATTTTTGAAATGACACTTAACAATTGCACATTAAGTATACATAGCTTAAAAATATTTATATATGTTTCAAAATTTTATACTTATTGATATGGGGTACACACGCAAAATACGTATCTAAAACAATACATGCCTAAGAATTTTATACTTAGCAAAAGATCGTTTGCCTTTTTACCCTTTAATAATAAGTTTAACTCTAAACAAAATAGTCATTTAATTATTTTTCTAGGAATATTTAATTATTCCTCTAATTTTTAGGATTTTGAAATCAACTAAATTTTATTTATTGAATCCTTCCTAGACAAAATTAGATAGGAAGTCCTAATATTGAAAATTTAAATTCTATTTAGATTCTACCACTTCAATGGAATAAACACATCAAATTGAACACTAATGTAAATATTTGAACTTTTACGAAAGTTACGTGCCTTACATAAGTAAAAGTATATAAAAATTGTAGTTAAACATGTACTATATGAGTTCTAAAATAAAAAGCGCACTAATAATATTGCATATTTATAGGAAGATACATAGTGCAAAATTTCTTCCTAAGATTGAGTAACTAGATAAATAGGACACAATAATTATCATTTTAAAAAACTTATACCTGTTTTTTTTTTTGTCAAAATTTCTTTTACAATAACTCATAAATAATTTTCAATTCAAAATTTATGTAACTCTTTTAAAAATTATATTTATTAATACGAGATACACGCGCAATGCGCGTACCATAAAGACTAGTTATTATAAAAGCACGAATGTTACACGTTATATGTTGAACGACTAAAATAACCCTGAAATATTAATTGACTTTTATACCATTCAAAAACTAAATTATTCGCTCAAAATATATATCAACGTTAGATAAATTTATTGGTTATTGGTTAAGTGGTTGAATGCACCACCTGAAGACAGCACTTGGGAAGAATTGCAATCCTTCAAGTTGAAGTTTCCACAGTTCAATCCTTGAGGACAAGGATTCTTGAAGAAGGGGGTATTGTTATGATCTTATTGAGTAAGTCATTACATCAATAATAGGGGGTGGTTAAAAACTTAATCCAAGCTGACTAGTTAGAGGCCGTTAGAAGTAGTTAGAAGAGTAGCTGTCCAAAAGTTAGTTATAACTAACTTTCCCGCCAAACTGTCCCTCTTATATAGTTGATTTATTCTACTGTAATTCTCAGTTTTTGGAATATTAAATGAATGAAATCAGTCTCCTCTCTTCTCTCTCAATTAAATTCAACTACTAGGTTGGGTTTAGAGAATCCGTTCAAGGGTAATTCTTCTACTTTTGCCCTTTAGGTTTCTCTTTCCTTCATTGTTCTAGCTCGAATCAATCTGAGATTTCATCATTGGTATCAGAGCCCTCGTTCCTTGTATCTTTGAATATGGGCGATCACAACACTTGAATGCACAAATTGAGGAATGAAGTCGATAGTCTCAAGGGATCGATTGAAGCAGTTACATCGTCTGTCTCAGAATTGCAGAAATCAGTGGATAACAGGGTAGCCCAGGCTATGGAGGAAATTAGGAAGATGCTGATGAGAAATTTGGCTGCAACTGGGGCTCAAAACCACGAACTTCCTGTGGAGAACGAAAGGCCAGAGGTGGTGGGCCATCGTCCTAGAGGCCATCAACCTCCCAATCGTGATTACCACACAAAATTTCCTGTTTTTGATGGCATAGGGCTAAAATATTGGTTGTACAAATGTGAGCAGATCTTCGATTATGAGGAAATACCTGAGGATTCTAAGGTAAGAGCAGTGTCGTGCAGGCTGGAAGGTAGGGCACTACAATGACACCAATCTTACATGAAGCATAGGGTGACTAGGGATTGGCCTCGATGGGGTGAGTATGTAGCTTGCTTGTATGCTAGATTTGGATCTGAACTTTTTGATGACCCCATGGGAGATCTTAAGGATCTAAGGCAGGTAAGTTCAGTACAAGATCATGTTGATTTGTTTGATGAACTGTTGACTAGAGTGGAATTATCTGAAGAATATGTTGTTAGTTGCTTTGTTAGAGGGCTGAAGCCAGAAATTGGCTTACCTATTAAGATATTAGCACCTAGGTCTCTAGGTAAAGCTATTAGTTTAGCTAGAATTTAGGAGCAAACATTGGTAGTGCAGAAACAAGTCTTAATGATACCCTCGAATCCCTCATATTCAACCAGAAATATCCCAAGATTTTCAGCTATTAACTCCCAGCCTTCACAATCAAACACCACAGGAACCCTCAGATTTATTCAACCTCCCAATAAAACTTCCAATCTCACTTGATAAACCTACCTATAAAATTGTCAAGAAACTTACCCCTGTTGAAATGGAGGATAGGAGAAGTAAAGGACTTTGTTACAATTGTGATGAGAAATACAGTTTTGGACATGTGTGTACAAATAGAAGACAATTGTTTTCTATAGAGGTGGAAGAAGGATTAGAGAAGGTAGAGCTGGAACAAGATGTGATGTTGGATCCAGCAGAGCTATTGAGCATGATTGGTCAAGGATTGGAGACAGATACTGAGGGGTCCATTCTACCTCATGTCTCAGTCCATGCTATGAATGGCCTACATGATTTTAGGACTATGAGAGTAACTGTGTCAATTAAGAGCAAGGCTGTGCAAGTCTTGATTGATACTGGCAGTACTCACAATTTCTTAAATCTCAACACTGCCAAGAAGTTGGGATGTGTTCTGATTGCAATAGCTCCTTTTGCAATCTCAGTAGCTGATGGCAATAAGGTGCAAAGTCACTATGTTTGCAAGAAATTGATGTGGAAAATGCAGGGAGTCTCTTTTTATTCTGACATGTTAGTACTACCTATAGGGGGATATAATATGGTTCTGGGCATTCAATGGTTGATATCCTTATGGGATATTTTGTGGAACTTTAGGAAGCTCAAAATGGAATTTACTATCATGGGCAAGAAAGTTTCTCTTAGGGGAATCCAACCTCCTGCTGCCAAATTCATACAAGCAGGGAGTATGGATAAATTACTTGCCAAACCTGCAGAGTTATGTATGATCTCAATAGAGGTATTATCAGAAGGGAATTCTAAAGATATTGCTGAACTATTCTCAATGGGAGGCCAGGATCAAGATCAAGAAAAGTCCTCAGAACTTGAATTGATTCTACAGAAGTACCATGACATTTTTTAGGAACCTAAGGGAGTACCACCTTCAAGAGAGCATGATCATATAATTGTTCTCGAAGAAGGTACTGCCCCAATCAATAAAAGACCCTAGAAGTACCCAACTATTCAGAAGGATGAGATTGAGAAGATAGTTGATGAAATGCTAAATTCTGGAGTAATAAGACATAGCACCGGTCTCTACTCTTCTCCTATTGTAATGGTGAAGAAGAAAGATGGTACATGGAGAATGTGTGTGGATTATAGGAAGTTGAACAATAGCACCGTGAAAGACAAGTTCCCAATTCCTGTTATTGAGGAATTACTAGATGAGTTACATGGAGCTAAGTACTTTTCAAAATTGGATTCAAGGTCAGGCTATCATCATATCAGGATGTTTGAACAGGACATCCCTAAAGCAGCATTTAGGACTCACCATGGACATTATGAATTCATGGTAATGCCCTTTGGTTTGACTAATGCTCCATCCACTTTTCAGAGCCTTATGAACTAGATTTTCCATAGTTATCTCACAAAATTCATTCTGGTTTTCATTGATGACATCCTCATTTATAGCTCAAACTGGTTAGACCATATGCTTCATTTGGAGGAGGCTTTTCAAGTGTTAAGAAATCATGTGTTGTTTGTTAAGAAGAGCAAGTGTGCTTTTTGAGTTACACAGATAGACTATTTGGGCCATGTTATCAGTCAAGAAGGGGTAGCTATGGACCAACAAAAGGTAGCAGCAGTCCTGAGTTGGTCTCAACCAATCACATTAAAGGGACTGAGGGGCTTCCTTGGGATAACAGGATTATACAGGAGGTTAATCAAGGATTATGAGTTGATTGCCAAGCCTTTACGTGACCTACTCAAAAAGGGAAGTTTTGTATGGAATTCAGCAACCACTGAAGCATTTGAATCATTGAAGAAAGCCATTACTTCTGCTCCTGTGCTGGCACTACCTGACTTCTCTAAGGAGTTTGTGATGGAAACTGATGCTTCAAGTGCAGGTATTGGGGCAATACTGATGCAAGATAATAAAACAATAGCTTTTTTCAGCAAGGGACTGTCAGAGAAAAACAACGCTCTTTCTGTCTATGAAAGAGAATTGCTGGCCTTGGTGACTGCAGTTCAAAGGTGGAGGCCATATCTGTTAGGCAGGCATTTTGTGATCAAAACCGATCATCACAGTCTCAAGTATCTTTTGGAGCAAAGGATCACTACTCCTAGTCAGCAGAAGTGCTTGGTAAAATTGCTTGGATATGATTACACTATATTCTATAAGAAGGGAAAGGAAAATGTGGGAGCAGATGCACTTTCAAGGAAGGAGGAAGCTATCCAACTATTTAGTATTTCTGGAGTCTCTTCTCAACTACTGGAGTCTGTTAAACTTAGCTGGGAGCAAGATCCACAATTGCAAAAGCTGGTTCAGAAAATTCAGTCTTCCTCTAATCATAAACCATACTACTCCTTCACTAGGGGAATACTAAGTAGAAAAGGAAAATGATAGTAGGGGCTGACCAGTCATTGAGGAAACAGCTACTAGACTTCTATCATAACAGCTCTATAGGAGGTCACTCTGGGATCACTGCGACCTACAAGAGAATTAAACAAGATTTCTATTGGAAGAAGCTGAAGCAAGATGTTTACAAGCATATAAGGGAGTGTGACACTTGTCAAAGGTTATACAAGTTGAACACCGGAAAGGTTATACAAGGTTATACAAGTTATACACTTGTCAAAGCACATAAGGAAATTATGTTATACAAGTTGAACACCGGAAAGATGCATTCGAGCATGACGCAGAAACCAAAGATTACAAAGTATAAACAAGGTCATCAAACATTTAAGACAAAAAGGCTCATCAAATTCTCTTTCAAGATAGCAATTTGATTTTTGATGCTTTCAAGCTTGAGTTTGATAGAGACCTGAAGTTAGGATCATTGGCTTTCAATTTTATTTTTAGTTTGAACATTCTGCAATCTTTTCCATATTACGTGTTGTTTTCCTACATCTTAGGCTGGTGGACCATATTATCCTGTGTTAACTGGCAGAAGGGATAGTAAGGAGTCATTCTTTAATGAGGCCATGGCTGAAATTCCGCGGCCAAATGGGAATATCAGTGAAACTCTTAGGTTGTTTTCCCTTAGAGGGTTTGATGAGAGGGAAACAGTGGCACTCCTTGGTATTCTTTCTGATCCCATTACTTTAGTCTTCATACTCTGCACCTTATTTTTGGAATATACATTTATTGAAATTTTTCTGTTCTTTTTTTCTTACACCTGAAGGGGGACATAATATTGGGAAGATTGGTTGTGAATTCATTAGGCCAAGGCTCAGTAATTTTATGGGGACAGGTTTCCCTGATCCAACAATTCCTTTTGACTTCCTTGAAGAGTTGAAGCGAAAGTGTCCAGAGAACAACAACACCATCAACAATATGTTCAGTGAACATATAGCTAGGAGTTTGAGGGAGTCTGCTATGTCATACTCCCAGAGATTATCCGTATTTTCCTCCGTTGGAGCTTCATTTGATAATCACTACTACAAGACTTTGATGAGAGGAAGAGGGCTACTGTTTACTGATCAACAGTTGATGGCGAATGAAAAGACAGCAGCAGTGGTGATTGATTATGCTTTGGATGACGGGACTATGTTCCGAACAGAGTTTGCTCATGCCATGGCTAAGTTGTCAGATTTTGGTGTTCTTACTGGATCCCAAGGAGAGGTTCGGCGTAGCTGCTCCCATCTAAATTCTAACTAGTAAGAGCTACTGCATTCATGTACAATATGGTATAGACTAGTTATACATAAAAGGAATTTGACTTGTTGGCTTAACAAATAGTACTAAATTGCTTCTGACCATCACCACGAAAAAACAAGTGCTAAATTGTCAACATCTTCTTTTACTGCTTCGTATTTCAAAGACACAAAATTGGAGAAAAAGTATGAAACATACAGAATTTTAAAAATCTTGGATCCATTCTTTATTAACTTGTTATGATGGCCCTTATTTCTACAATAATTAGACCAAGAGTTCATGTCAATTGTCCGTATTTGTCGTAAATTCATGCAGCGAGTAAACATCAAAAACAAATATCTGTAAAATCTTATACTATGAACATCATAATCAAGATTTGCCTTATTTTAGCGGATACATCACCTAATACTATCATTTTTCTACTATACTGAAAATAATTATTGAACAAAGAACGTAAAAACATACCTATAACTTTTTAACAATAATGTATCAATGGGGAATAATCATAGATTGAAATCAGATTTGATTGGGGTGGTAGATTCATGTATAGATAATCATTTGTCTAGAATCTGCCACGCCAATCAAATATAGTTTCTATGTATGAAGTTTCTTCATCTTCCTCCAAGATTTAATTGTTCAAGGGTTAGGCTATATATAACAAAGAAACCGACTAGTTTTTATTTTCCTTTTGGAAACTAATAAGTTGTGCGTAACTCTTACATTAAAATTTCTAACCCTCAGTTTTTCACTAGGGTTAGTTTTCCTTCCAAAAATGTCTATTTAGCAGCGGCACAGCCTAGCCCTATTGAGTCTTTTTTGTTTTGGAAAGCTTTCGATGTAGCCCTAATAAATAGTATCTAATATCGCATTATATAAGGCATCTGTAGTTCATACATTTTTTTTAATTTGTTGGTGCTAAAGTTGTTGCCCCTTTTTACATGAAATAATCAAAATTAAGAATTATATTATATTAGTAACAAATTTTGAATATTATAACTTCTGCCTTAAGAGCAACACTAGTATAGTACCCGCGCGATGCGCGGAAAATACGAAGAAAAAAATATAATAAATTATTAACTTAGTTGCTTAACCACGTCATATAGTTATAACTTGATCAATCGTAAAATTTAAACCATTTAATCGATTCCTCATTAATATAGATTCGTCATTAATTTTTTATTGGAAAAGAGGCAAAAAAATTGTAAAGTATTATTATACATCAGAATTACATATAATGAAGCAAATAGCGTAAAGTAATGTGTGTATTCATGTTATTCCTCTTCTAAGACATTGGATATATCATTAAAGTTGCATTATTTGAAGGAATAAGTTTTGGTTACTTCATTATGTTATTTATCTTATCTAATTTTCTTAAGAAAAAAATAATAATTAAATGACAGGTAATGTTGCAAAGAAATAAAAAACTTTGATTAATTAAATTATTTACAGGTAGTCATAAAGACGGTTCTCCCACTCTGCTTCAAATTTAACGACATAAACCAAAAAAGATTCACTTGGCCACACCTCGTGATAAATATCAATTAAAATAGTACCTAAAATTTGTCCAAGTGAATCTACTAAAATTGATAATGCTTCCCAATCATATAGTATAATTTTGTCTATAGCATCTATAAGTGCATCTCTCATAACCTGATAATTTGCAATATGTATATCTAGTGCAGGCCTAAGCTCTCTAAATTTCTTTTCTTTTTCTCTTCGTTCAGCCATTCGGTCTCTTAACTTATTTTGTATAGCCCTTGGGACATTCCTGATAATTTCAGGCTTTGAGTCTGAAGTATTATAGGAATAAATTGTGCGACGGCATATCCTTCGACGTTGTCCCCTTCGTTGAATTTGAGCAGTCGTAGTTGGACTTATTTAAACGTATCGTTGTTCATCCATATCTAAAATAGAAATAAACAAAGAATAACAAAAGATACAACATGTCAATGAGATAACATAGTACATGCATATTATTTTGAAATTTGCTCCTTAGTAGATATAGCCCAGGCAGTAGCATCTCAAAGCAATAATAAATTTGAGAGACATTCATGTTATTTGTTGAGAGGACTACTAAAAGCATAGTGACATGGTAATAGAAACATATAATTGTTTAATTAGATATAATAATGAATAGAGGATACTACTATTTAAATTAATTCCAATATGAGTATTTAGAAACGCATCATAATTTAAGTTACTATACAAATAAGTTGACAACACCAATAGACTTGTTCATACTAAATTCCAATAGATCACATAAAATTTAATATATTCTTGTCGGTTATACTATACTATATTGCGAAAAAGAAAAAAGTAATGAAAGCGAAAAAATAGTGTCGATTTTTGTTGGTTACTTTATAAAGTATTCCATTGGAATTACGTGAGCATTTGAGAACCAATTGCCCTGAATAGCTAGAAAAGTAAAGAAAGCAGGAAAAACCAAACAAAGTCTCCGTTTAAGAACCAATTTTCCAGATTGATGAAGTATTATTAATTTTGAGAGTAATAAAAATTATTCAAATCAATATGTTATTATGTCTTCAAATTATAAATTGATTCAAAATAAATTTTACTGAAAAAGTTAAGCAAAATCAAGCGAAAATAACTTGTGACTAACAATATTGGAAACAAAGATGCGAAAAGCACTCACTTTTCCGGTTCTCAGTCCTCTTTCGTCGATGCTATGTTGAATTTGCAGAATATTTTTGTTTGTTGAATTTGCAGAATATTTTTGTTTGCGTAATATTGTTCGACTCTCCTCTGTTGTTTGTTCTTCTCTGAATTTTTCTTGTATTAACACCTCCCTTATTATGTCCTTTTATAATATCATGTGATTAGTATAGTGGGAAAGTGGTTATAGTGGGTAAGTGGGGAGGTATTGTGAAGGGAGATGTGAAGGAGAGGGTTGAAAACATGGAGAAGTGGTTAGTCGTTATTTTTGTCTAACCAACTGTGGGGAGGAAATGGTTGGGATGTGAGGAGCTTTGTGTGGGAGTGGCAAATAATGGGGGCAGTGGTAGAGTATTGTTAAGTTGTTGCTGAAAATGGGTGCAAGCGTGTATGATTTTTTGAATAAGGTTAAATGCATTTCAGAGACTATAATACGGACAGTTCTAACCTGCTGCAACCGAAAATGACAAAGATTAAAAAAAAGTTGCTGCTTTCAGTTGAAACTTTGGCAGTGCAAGTGTAAGCCTATGCGTTTAATTTTTAAGTCAATGAATTTTACCCTGTTGCGTGTATACAAATTAATGCTTCATAAAATGTGAAAGCTTGGAAGGAGTTAGAAGTACCTGCTGATAATTGAGTAACAACATTCTGCATTTTAATAATCGATTAGCTATAGAACAACGGACTTTAAATCAAATACTCGTTAACTACTTGAAAGTTGAATATTTATGCAATGTCCTTTGAATTAACAACTATATTTCAGTAATTCTATCACATTGTGAAACCTTATGTAATTGTAAGATTAGTAAGTGCAGAAGTTTATTTAAAAAAGATAGGACGTAGTGGAAGGTTGTGGTAAGAGGAAGGCGGTAAGTGGTGCAAGAATCCAATACTCTTTTTTATTAGTTTTGCTGCAAGGCGAATGGGATAGCATACACCAAGCATCAGGTAATTGGCAAGAGATGAGGAGCTAATTCAATTGCTTGAGCTATGTAAAGTATGTTTAATAAGGAGAAATCACAAGCAAATGGCATTTTTTCTTAAATGAATTTAACAGAACATGCGTTCTCATTTCTCGATCCTTATTGTGAGAAAGCGTACTTTCCCCGTTAGCATAAGTCAATTTTTTTTCCTGAGTAAGTTTTCCTCTTAGATGGAACACAACTACTAGGAAAATCGTCTTTTGTTTTGAACGAAATGATGCCATGGAACTCTATAATCCTGAAATGATGGTATATATAGCAACTCAATAATGTACTGTTTTCCAGTTTTATCTGATTGACAAATCAATGCCTTCTCTCGTCATTGCACATGGTTGATTCAGCTATTTTAGTTCCAAGGAAAGCCTTAACATCTATTTTTCCGGGGTAAGCTTAACCATGGAAATGAGCAAATCATCTGTCATGTTTGGCAGAATGTCTTAAATTTCATTTTGCATCTGTATGATGCAAACATACTATTTGCTTATGAATATTAGTTGGGCTCAATATTTTTCCGCCTCTTCTGCACTAATGGTATATAATCTTCTGACATGGTTAGCTATATCAGAAAACTGATTATGATATGATGCACCAGACAACAGCCCTTGAATATGGTTTTAGTCGGCATTGGCATTGTGGTGAGATACATTAGGTACACTCGGCAGTTTGCTCTGCGGCTTAGCCATCTTCACAATATCAGCCATGGAAACATCACCTGGAACCCCGCCCCAAGTAGGTTGATATCCGGAACAATGCTGTCAGAGTGATGAAAGACCATCAACTGCTGTTGCTGCTATTTTTTTACTGTCATTTTGCAGCAGCATAAATGTGAAATAGCATTCATAGAATTTGTAACTTAAATATACCTTACATTACATGATTATTAAAGTGAATGAAAAGAATTTGCAACTTAAATAAGCGAATGCAATGACTAATAGTCGGAGCTATTAAGTTATTTAAATTAATGGCACACACTTGAACAAAAAGAAACATACTGTGGGTAAAGGAATACACAACTCGAAATAACAACACCAGCATCTAAATCCAACTGATGTCCTTTTGAAACAAACTAAACCATTTAAAACTTCAAAGGTACTAACTTAATGTTTCAGCTATCCTGCTTACATTAGTTCTGGAAACTCCAGGAGTATACGTTACATTACTTGTAATCAAGCATATATTCATAGTACATATAAAATAACCGAGAGTTATGTTGTAATCAATTTCGATAAACACCAAATCCAAGAGAACATACGTGCGATAGAAGGAAGCAAGGTTCAAGTGTTAGATGAAATGCATACATTAAAAGGAGCAATTTCAGCAAATGAAAATGAAATAAGAAAATCTAAATTATGAAAGAATGAGCAATCCACATACCAGATTCAGTGTAGCTATGTAATGTGCATCGGCTCAAGCAACAATCTCCAATATCTCAGCAGTAATGTTCGCCTGCTTTTCCCGGTTATAAGCAATGAAAAGGTTCCTCTTTAAGTCAACTGCATTATCCGTGGCATTACTCATTGCATTCATTCTAGCAGGAAGGTCACTCGCAAATTACTATTCAAGTGCCCTCAAAATTTGGCTATTCAAATAGAGTGGCATGAAAGCATGAAGAATCTGACCAGGATGTTGCTCAAACTGTAAATTACGCAACTCAGTTTCCCTTTTAACCCTCAAATGATCCCTCTGAACAATCATTCCCCCTCTTTAGTAGGCAACATGAAGAAGTCATCTTTATCTACATCAAAATTTTTCACATTAACATCAAGACCTGCCCTTTCGACGAAATTAAAAGCAACGTATGTATTACTGGATCAGATTTAATGAATGAAACAAATTTAGCATACAACGTATATGGAGTAATGATGGAGTATGCTGGAGTAATGGTACAGAAGTAGTTGTCTTTTTCTTTAAAAGGATTAGTACACCTGAAAAAGCAGAAATTTGTCTTTAGTTATTATAAAAAAAAAACAAAGAGCATTTATACATATGTGTAATTCACATTAATTAAGACATCACATTTTTTTTGTATTGTACTTTGGATCAGAAGTGTATAAGAACCTGAGCAAGTTTCCAAACCATTATATGAGAACATAAGCAACTGAATAGGCAACTTAATGGAGAAAAAAGTAGACTACATAGTTAGATGGTCAGAACCAAACCTTAGACATCATAAGTATTTTCATTGCATGTTCACGTAGCAGCTTCCGAACCTCCATGAGATCTGAACCATTACAAACAAAAGAAAAAGCAATCATGTCAATAACATTCGGAACTCCCCAATTTAAAAGGTCATCCTTGTATTTATCTGTCAATGCTGGCAGATCCACAATTAATCACCGGAGATTGAAATTATTTGTTTCACCAAGAACAACAGTGTTTTCAAAGAGGCATCATACCAAACCGTTCTCTTTGTCACAAGACAAATCCGTAAACGTGATTGTGCAATCTGCACAGATGATCACAGTTTGTGGCTTTATATCCTCTGTTAACGTTTTGTAGCTCATGCTTATCATACTCTCATCAACTCTAATGATGTAATACGATGAGATTGTGATCTCCTGATCCTATTTATGTTGAATAGGCTTAGCATATTTTAAAAATCATGTTCCAATTTCTGGACAGTACAACATAAAAATGAAGTGTGAGAACTTTCACATAAAAAGGTAAAGGCAAGACAGCGCTAGGCAATCATATATTTTATACTTCTTATTAGGCATAATTCTGCCACGTCGGCAAGTGTTGCTGCTGCAGAATAAAATATTTTATAGCTTCTCTACATCCCTCGGGATATGTCCGATAAACAAAATTACCCAGAATGAATGAACAGGTGGTAAAACATCTTGTTTTGACAAAGGGAAATAAGGTAGTCGAAATTAGTTATGAAAATTTTCTGTACAATCTTTGTATACAACAATAATCATTATAACTAACAGTAATATATAAAAAAAAGTCATCATGACAATAAAAAAGTAGACCAAATATTTAATTACCAGTATATCTTATGGGAAGCTATAGAAACAAGTTATAATTTTCTACGTATGTGAATATAAGAACAACTCATGTGCTCTGTGCAGAGTTAATGATAATAAATGCAAAATATAATGGTTAATGCAATGCAACATTAAAATCTAAATAATGACCTCCACAGAACTTGGTTTTAGTGAATCATTTGACCAAATGTAAATGCATTGGCTAAATATTGAAGATTAAATGGTGCTTTCATTCTATCGTATGATGTCCATTCGTTAAATACTTCTAGCTCTACTAAAACTACTTCTAATAAAGAGGAATTAAAGTTAACACCTGCAATGTTGAATCAGTGATAAAAAAAGGCACCATTTAGCCAATGCATAAGAGAAAATTTCTATATGTGCTTACCAGAGAAAAAGCACTGTGCAACATATTTGAATATCGCATAAACAATCTAAATTTTCTCAGGAGGTATGTATTCAAGTTGTGCCAACTTGAAGATAATCTTCTTCCTATTCATAATGAGAATTTAGAACATTGACATCTACAATAACATTGACAATTGAAAAATGTGTAAAATTAGTAATTATTATAGACAATATAAATGAAGATTGTATAAGAATTAATGTCACGACCCAAAATCCACTAAGGGTCGTGGTGGCGCCGGACACCTCTGTCAGGCCAGCCAACTAACTTATCAATTAATTCCTCTTTTAATACTTTCAAAAATCTAAGGTTTTTTCTTCCAATTTTAATAAATAAAAGTTCATTACTAGAATTCAAATTTAAATGATAATAAATAGAACAAATCCGTTGTAAACCCTCCCAGAAACCCGTGTCACAAGTACATGAGCGACTACTGATAAGAGAAATAAAAAACAACATAACATCCGTCCGGAATACATTGGACAGGAAAGAAATACAGTTACTAGAAGGGACTTTCAAAGTTGCGGACCGCCTTGAATACTGCAACTCGCCTAGTCCCGAATCATCCGTGTTGCTGCGCCCAGTAGGCTGCTAGAGCTGTATATAAACCTGTGCAACAAAAATGCACAGAAGTATAGTATGAGTACGTAATCAACGTGTACTCAGTGAGTGTCCCGCCTAATCCCGAAGGGGTAGAGACGAGATGGTCAACTTTGACACACTCTAATGGTCCAATGATCATTTATCCTCATTACACATATTAATCCGTGAATTTATTCTTTATAGATATAATTCTAATCAAATAGAGGAAACAAATAAACACGTAGTTCTTTCATAGGAAAATTTC
>MU699192.1:0-42200 GCA_026770625.1 Nicotiana glauca | reverse complement strand
TCCCCCCGCCCCCCAACCCCCAATTTTCAGCTCCCTTATGTGTTATTATACGAGTCTTGGGTGAATGAGTTGATTTGAATTGATTCTGGATGGAAATGAGACACTTAGTCTCTTTAAGGAAGGTTTGTTTTGGAAAAGTCAATCAGATGTTGACTATTGAGTTAGAGGGCTCAGATGTAATTTTTGGCGATTCGGTTAGCTTCGGGAGATAATTTATGACTTAAGAGCGTGATCGGAATTGATTGTGGAGGTCCGGTATAGAATTAGGCTTGAATTGGCGAAATTAGTATTTTGGCGAATTCCGGTTGATAGGTAAGATTTTGATACGAGGGTCAGAAGGGAATTCTGAGAGTTGCAGTAGCTTCGTTAGGTGATTTTGGATGTGTGTGCAAAATTTCAGGTTATTCGGAGGTGATTTGGTTGGGTTTTTGATCGAATGCATGTTTCGGAAGTTTTTGAAGAACTTAGGCTTGAATTCGATGTAATTTGATGATTTTGGTGTTAGTTGAGGTGTTTTGATGATTGGATCAAGTTTGAATAATATTTTAAGATATTTTGGTACTTTTGGTTGAGGTCCCGTGGGCCTCCGGGTGATTTCGGATGGCTAACGGGATGAAATTTGGAGCTTAAGGACTGCTGAAGGGTCTGGTATCTGGTGTTTCCGCTTCTGTGGAAATTGACTGTAGAAGCGGACTGTGGATCACAGAAGCGGTCTCGCTTGTGCAAGTGGTAGACCGCAGAAGCGATCCTGGGCAAAATTGGAGGAATGGCAGAAGCGGAAGAGAATCCGCAAAAGCGGTGTCGCAGAAGTGACAATATTATCGCAGAAGCGAAAAGGTCCATCCAGAGGTATTAAATTCTATTTTCGCGAATTTTTTAAAGAACTCAACATTTTCACTTCGGGCTTGGAGGTTATTATGTGATTTTGGAGAGGGAATCAAGGGACTTCATTGGGGTAAGGAATTCTGAGCCTAAAACATAAATCTAATGTGTTATTACATGAACTAAGGGTGAAAAATCAAGGAATTAGAGGTCAAAAATGGAGGTTAGAGCTTAAACTTAGGAGAAAGAAAATTTGAGGTTTGAGGGAGCATTTGAGCTCGGATTTTGGTATATTTGATATGTATAGACTCGTGGCAGGATAAGAAGTTCGGTGATGTGAATTTTTTGATTTTTCGAGAAGTGAGCTCGGGGCTCGAGTTTTCCAAATTTTGTGATTTTTGATATTTTTCGAGTCTTTTCGATTGGGTTATGTTCCCTTAGCCTATTGTGACGTATTCTTTGTGGTTTTGATCAGATTCGACGCTCGAGGAGGTCGATTCGAGAGGAAAAGGCATAGCGAGCTAGACTTTTGGCCAGCTAGAGGTGAGTAATGATTTTAAATGATGTCCTGAGGGTTTGAAACTCCGGATTTGCACAATGTGGTACTATGTTGAGATGAGACACGTGTTCAATGACGCGCACAGGGTCATTTACTCTTGGGGATTGTGACTTGGTCCAATCCGGATGATACTTTATCGCGTATTTGACTATGACTTGTTATTTTTCACTATGACTTGGGCTCATTGCTATTTTGAACCCCTTGTGAGCTATCATCACTGTTTTTCCTCACTATATGAAATATTATTTGAACTCAGTCCATTTGAATTATACTGTTTCATGAACTCAGCTATATTTTTACTCAACCTTGAGTTTTAACTGATATTTGAACTAGTGTTTGAGCTGAGCATTATTGTTTTACCGATGCCCGAGGGGCTTATGATTATTTTTTGACTGATTGAGGCCGAGGGCCATATGTGAGGATATGTTGAGTGATGTGAGGAGGCTTTCTAGCCTCGAGTGATATGTAAGGAGGCTTTCAGACCTCGAGTGTATTGTGAGAAGTCTTTCAGGCCTCATGTTGATATGTATAGGCTTTCAGGCCTTAAGATGATATAGTGCTTGGGCTGTAGGAGCCCCTCCGGAGTCTGCACCCCCACAATGAGCGCGGGTGCCCATGTGATTTGAGAGTGAGCCCGATGGGCTGATGTTGTATTGAGTGACTGATACTGAGCCCGCGGGGCTGATACTGTACTAAGAGCTTGATATTGTGCCCAAAGGGCAGGATTCTGACTATTGCTTACTAGTTGGGAATATCTTTCTTAAACTATTTTTAATAGAGATATTTTGATACTTTACTGCTTAACTAATTTTACTGCTCGGGATAGCATTATTTGTGACTTCATGGAATTTTTATGCTCTCAGTCATTATTTATTTTTATTACTCACTGGGTCGGAGTACTCCCATTACTCCCTACACTATGTGTGCAGATACAGCATAGCAGAGTTAGTTCCTGAGCGCTAATTTCCTTCCAGACCAGGCGGACCAGGAGTGACGAGGTAGCTGTCGACGTCCATAGCCCCATTTTCTCCCTTATCTTCTGTATTTACATTATCTGCAGACTTTGTTCCTACTTCCAGATTTTGTGGAATCTTAGTAAACTCTGTAGCAGCTCATGACATGTGACACCCTGATTTCGGGCAGTGTCGCGATGGTTCCCTGTTTATTTCTTTTCTTCCGCTCTTATGGTGATTTTATTAATATTTTAGACTTATTCATGCTAATTAAACAATAAAGAGGCATTGATGTTCTGTTGGCTGGCCTTGTCTTCACGAGACCCACCATCATGACCAGGTTTGGGAATTGGGTCATGACAAGTTGGTATCAGAGCCTAGATTACTAAGTCTCACAAGTCATGAGCAGGTTTAGTAGAGTCTCACGGATCGGTACTGAGACGTCTGTATTTATCCTCGAGAGGCTGCAAAACCTTTAGGAAAAACTTCATATTCATGAAATTCTTGTCGTGCGACTTTGTTGATCCGAGAACTAAACTTTTGTGTTCTATTCTCTCGCAGATGGCGAGGACTCGCGCTACAGGACGAGGTGGACGACCACCAGTACCACCTACTGAGGGCACTAGAGACCGTGGTTGTGGTAAAGGCATAGCCGCTAGGGCAGCACCTGTTGCTCCACCAGTTGCCCCGGCTCAGGATCAGACTCCAGCTGCAGACATTCCAGCAGCACCTGTTCAGGCACCGGTGGTGCCCATTGTGATTCCGGGCCTTCAGGAGGCCTTGGCTCAGATATTATCAGTTTGCAGTGGCTTGGCTCAGGCAGTTTCAGCCTCTACCGCAGCAGCTACTTCTCAGGCAGGGGGAGGCAATTAGACCCCCGCTGCTTGCACACCTGAGCAGGTAGTGCAGGGATTGCAGACACCGGGAGCAGCTCCAGCTCAATCGGTTGCACCAGTTCAGGACTTTATGGTTCCAGCTATGCTAGATGATGAGCAGCGTCATCTTGAGAGGTTCATTAGGCTCCAGCCTCCTGTTTTAAGTGGTGCTCAGTATGAGTATGCCCAGGGTTTTCTTAACAAGTGCCGGCGTATGCTTCAGACAACAGGGATTTGAAGTCAAGTGGTGCAGCATTTACCGCATTTCAGTTCACTGGGGCTGCCTTTACTTGGTAGGAGGCGTATGAGCGGCGTAAGTCGGCAGGTGCAGCTCCTTTGGTATGGCAGGAGTTCTCTACTCTCTTTTTGGAGAAGTGGGTACCGCAGTCTAAGAAAGAGGAGCTGCATAGGCAGTTCGAGTGGCTTCGACAGGGAGATATGACTGTGACCCAGTATGAGGCGAGATTTTCCGAGTTGGCTCGTCATGCCTCCTGGATAGTTCTGACCGATAGAGAGAGGATCAAGAGGTTTGTGGATGGACTTAACTATCACCTTCGTGTTCTGATGAATCGAGAGAGCGTTCTGGGTATTTCCTTTGAGGATGCAATTGATATTGCTCGTGATATTGAGATGGCTCGCCGTCAGGATAGAGAGGAGAGAAAGGCCAAGAGGCCTCGAGGTTCTGGTAGTTTTAGTGGTGCTCTTTCTAGAGGATAGTTCCAGCAGGGTAGAGGTCGTTCTTTCAGGACTCCTCAGTTGGCCCGTTCCGAGTATCGTGGGTCATATTCAGGTCATGGTCATCAGGGTTATCAGTAGAGTCAGCCATCGCTTAGCGCTCTCCCAGCATAGGGTTCATCTGGAGCTCCATCAGTTCAGGGCTCTTCCAGGCTGAGTGCGTCAGCTAGTCACTCCAGCGTGCGGGGTTCCCTTCAGTCCGGTTCTCCAGCACCCGGGAGTTGTTATGAGTGCGGAGAGTTTGGGCATATGTGGAGGCAGTGTCCTCGTCTAGCTGCTAGCTCACCTCAGTAGAGGGGTCAGCCCTCGTCTTCTGGTCCAGCTTCTTTAGCACTCGCCCCGCCAGCTAGGGGTGAGAGTCATGTAGCCAGGGGTCGCCCTCGAAGGGGAGGCCGATCGGGTGGTGGTCAGGCTCGTTTTTATGCTCTTCAGGGCAGGACAGATTCCATTGCTTTAGATACTGTCATTAAAGGTATTATCTCAGTCTGCCACAGGGATGCCTCAGTCTTATTTGATCCCGATTCCACCTATTCTTATATGTCTTCATATTTTGCTCATCATTTGGGTACTACCCGAGGGTGTCTTGCCTTACCTGTCTATGTATCCACCCCGGTGAGTGATACAATTTATTGTAGACCATGTATATCGATCGTGTTTGGTGACTATTGGGGGTCTGGAGACCCGAGTTGATCTATTGCTATTGAGCATGGTAGATTTTGATGTCATTTTGGGCATGAACTAGTTGTCTCTGTGTCATGCTATTCTGGATTATCATGCTAAGACAATCACTCTTGCTATACCGGGTGTTCCGAGGATCGAGTGGCGTGGTGTGACTGACTATGTGCCTAGCAGGGTGATTTCTTTCCTAAAGGCCCAACGTATGGTTGGGAAAGGTTGTCTATCATATTTGGCTTTTGTGAGGGATGTTGGAGCTAAGACTCCTAGCATTGATTTGGTCCCAGTTGTGAGGGAGTTTCCCGATGTGTTTCCTGCAGACCTGTCAGGCATGCCACCGGACAAGGACATTGATTTTGGAATTGACCTGGTGCCCGGCACTCAGCCCATTTCCATCCCTCCATATCGTATGGCACCGGAAGAGTTGAAAGAATTGAAGGATCGGCTTCAGGAACTTCTAGATAAGGGTTTCGTTCGGCCGAGTATGTCACCGTGGGGTGCACCGGTTCTATCTGTGAAAAAGAAAGATGGCACAATGAGAATGTGCATTGACTACAGGCAATTGAACAAAGTAACAATGAAGAACAAGTATCCCCTGCCTCGCATTGATGATTTGTTTGACCAGCTTTAGGGGGCGAGGCTATTCTCCAAGATTGATCTCCGTTCAGGCTATCACCAGTTGAAGATCAAAGATTCAGACATTATGAAGACTGCTTTCAGGACTAGATATGGGCACTATGAGTTTCTTGTTATGTCCTTTGGGCTGGCAAATGCCCCAGCAGCGTTCATGCATCAGATGAACAGCGTATTTCGGCCATATCTGGATTCATTTGTTATCATTTTTATTGATGATATTCTGGTGTACTCGCGTAGCCGGGAGGAGAACGTGCAGCATTTACGAGTCGTATTGCAGAGATTGAGAGAGGAGAAGCTTTATGCAAAGTTCTCCAAGTGTGAGTTTTGGCTCAGCTCAGTAGCTTTTTTGGGGCACGTGGTGTCCAGCGAGGCTATTCAGGTCGACCCAAAGAAGATAGAGGAGGTACAGTGTTGACCTAGACCGACCTCAGCCACAGAGATTCGTAGTTTCCTTGGGTTGGCAGGTTATTATCGCCGCTTTTTTCAAGGATTTTCCTCTATTGCATCGCCCTTGACCAAGTTAACTCAAAAGGGCGCTCCATTTGTGTGGTCGGATGAGTGCGAGGAGAGCTTTCAGAAGCTCAAGACAGCTTTGACCACGGCTCCAGTATTGGTTTTCCCTCAGTCACAGGTTCCTATGCCATATATTGTGATGCATCGAGAGTTGGGATTGGATGTGTATTGATGCAGGAGGGTAGAGTTATTGCTTATGCTTCTCGTCAGTTGAAGCCCCACGAGAAGAACTACCCTGTACATGATTTGGAGTTGGCTGCTATAGTTCATGCTTTGAAGATTTAGAGGAACTACTTGTATGGTGTATCTTGTGAGTTATTCACCGATCATTGCAGTCTTCAGCATCTGTTCAAGTAGAAGGACCTTAATTTGAGGCAGCGGAGATGGCTAGAGTTGCTTAAGGAGTATGATATCACGATTTTGATCACCCAGGGAAGGCCAATGTAGTGGCCGATGCTTTGAGCCGGAAGGCAGTTAGTATGGGGAGCTTGGCGTACATTCCAGTTGGGGAGAGGCCCTTTGCAGTTGATGTTCAGGCTTTGGCCAATCGGTTGGTGAGACTAGATATTTCGGAGCCCAGTCGGGTATTAGCTTGTGTGTTTTCTCGATCTTCCTTATATGATCGCATCAGAGAGCGCTAGTATGATGATCCGCATTTTCTTGTCCTTAAGGACAGGGTTTTACATGATGATGCCCGGGATGTGACTATTGATGATGGTGGTGTATTGAGGATGCAGGGCCAGATTTGCGTGCCCAATGTGGATGGGCTTCGGGAGATGATATTGGAGGAGGCCCACATCTCGCGATATTCCATCCATTCGGTTGCCGCGAAGATGTATCAGGACTTGAGACAACACTACTGGTGGAGAAGGATGAAGAAGGATATAGTGGGATTTGTAGCTTGGTGTCTCAACTGTCAGCAGGTAAAGTACGAGCATCAGAGGTCGGGTAGTGTACTTCAGCGAATGATTATTCCAGAGTGGAAGTGGGAGAGGATTACTATGGATTTTTTGAGTGGTCTCCCTCGGACTTTGAAGAAGTTCGATTCGAATTGGGTGATTGTGGACAGGCTGACCAAGTCCGCGCACTTCATTCTGATATGTTCTACCTATTATTCGGAGCGGCTGGCAGGGATCTTTGTCCGGGAGATTGTCTGATTGCATGGGGTTCCAGTGTCTATTATCTCAGATAGGGGTACTCAGTTCACTTCTCAGTTCTGGAGGACATTTCAGCGATAGTTGGGTACGTAGGTAGAGTTGAGCAAAACATTCCACCCTTAGACAGACGGACAGTCCGAGCGTACTATTCAGATACTTGAGGACATGTTGCATGCCTGTGTTATTGATTTTTGGGGTTCTTGGGATGTGTTTTTGCCGCTTGCAGAGTTTGCCTACAACAACACTTATCAATCGAGCATTCAGATGGCTCCGTATAAAGCGTTGTATGAGAGGCGATGTAGATCTCATGTTGGATGGTTCGAGCCTGGCGAGGCTAGGTTATTGGGGACAGAAATGGTTTAGGATGCCTTAGAGAAGGTGAAGCTGATTCAGCAGAGGCTTCGTACAGCACAGTCGCATCAGAAGAGTTATGCGGACCGAAAGGTTCGGGATGTGTCATATATGGTGGGTGAGAAGGTCTTGTTGAAGGTTTCGCCCATGAAGGGTGTTATGCAGTTTGAAAATAAAGGGAAGCTGAGTCTGCGATTTATTGGGCCTTTTGAGGTACTTAAGAGAATTGGGGAGGTGGTTTGCGAGCTTGCCTTGCCACCCAGCTTATCGGGCGTGCATCCGGTGTTTCACGTATCTATGCTCCGGAAGTATGTTGGGGACCTGTCCCATGTTTTGGAATTCAGTATTATTCAATTGGATGATGATTTGACCTATGATGTGGAGCCAGTGGCTATTTTGGGTTGTCAGGTTTGAAAGCTGAGATCAAATGTAGCTTCGGTAAAGGTGGAGTGGAGAGGTCAGCTCATGGAGGAGGCTACGTGGGAGACCGAGCGGGAGATCCAAAGCAGGTATCCTCACCTGTTTATGGCTCCAGGTATATTTCTTGACCCGCTCGAGGACGAGCATTTGTTTTACTTGGGGAGGATGTGACGACCCGACCCGTCTTCACGTGAGTTACCACCCCGTTTCCCCCATTTTTTGCTCCCTTATGTGTTATTATATGAGTTCTTGGGTTAATGAGTTGATTTGGATTGATTATGGATGGAAATGAGAAACTTAGTCTTTTTAAGGAAGGTTTATTTGGAAAAGTCAACCGGATGTTGACTATTGAGTTAGAGGGCTCGGATGTGATTTTCGGTGAATCAGTTAGCTTCGGGGGATGATTTGTGACTTAGGAACGTGATCGGAGTTGATTGTGGAGGTCCGGTGTAGAATTAGCTTTGAATTGGCGAAGTTAGTATTTTGGCGAATTCCGGTAGGTGAGATTTTGATCCGAGGGTTGGAAGGGAATTCCGAGAGTTGCAGTAGCTTCGTTAGGTGATTTTGGATGTGTGCGCAAAATTTCAAGTTATTCGGAGGTGATTTGGTTGGTTTTTGATCGAATGCGTGTTTCGGAAGTTTTTGAAGAACTTAGGCTTGAATTCGATGTAATTTGATGATTTTGGTGTTAGTTGAGGTGTTTTGATGATTGGAGCAAGTTTGAATAATGTTTTAAGATGTGTTGGTACTTTTGGTTGAGGTCCCGGGGGCCTGGGGTGATTTCGGATGGCTAACGGGATGAAATTTGGAGTTTAAGGACTGCTGAAGGGTCTGGTATCTGGTGTTTCTGCTTCTGCGTAAATTGACCGCAGAAGTGGTTCCGCAGAAGTGAAGGTCTAGTCGCAGAAGCGAAAGGTGGAGCCTGGGGAGTTTCAGCAGAAGCGGACATATGGACCGTAGAAGCGATCTCGCTTGTGCGAGTGGTGGACCGCAGAAGCGGCCTTGGGCAAAATATGAGGAACCGCAAAAGCGGAAGAGAATCCGCAAAAGCGGTGTCGCAGAAGCGACAATATTATCGCAGAAGAGAAAAGGTCCTTCTAGAGGTATTAAATTCTATCTTCGCGAATTTTTGAAAGAACTCAACATTTTCACTTCAGGCTTGGAGGTTATTGTGCGATTTTTGAGAGCAAAATCAAGGGACTTCTTTGAGGTAAGGAATTTTGAGCCTAAAAACATAAATCTAATGTGTTATTACATGAACTAAGGGTGAAAAATCAAGGAATTAGAGGTCAAAAATGGAGGTTAGGGCTTGAACTTAGGAGAAAGAAAATTTGAGGTTTGAGGGAAATTTGAGCTCGAATTTTGGTATATTTGATGTGTATAGACTCGTGGCGGGATAAGGAGTCCGGTGATGTGAATTTTCTGATTTTTTGAGAAGTGGGCTCGGGGCTCGAGTTTTTCAAATTTTGTGATTTTTTATATTTTTCGAGTCTTTTCGATTGGGTTATGTTCCCTTATCCTATTGTGACGTATTCTTTGTGGTTTTGATCAGATTCGACGCTCGAGGAGGTCGATTCGAGAGAAAAAGGTATAGCGAGCTAGACTTTTGGCCGACTAGAAGTGAGTAATGATTTTAAATGATGTCCTGAGGGTTTGAAACCCCGGATTTTCACAACGTGGTGCTATGTTGAGATGAGACACGCGTTCAATGACGAGCGCGGGGTCATTTACTATTGGGGATTGTGACATGGTCGAGTCCTGATGATACTTTATCATGTATTTGACTATGACTTGTTGTTTTTCACTATGACTTGGGCTTATTGCCTTACTTGGGGCTTATTGCCGACTGTTTGAACTCCTTATGAGCTATCATCACTGTTTTTCCTCACGATATGAAATATTATTTGAACTCAGTCTATTTGAATTACATTGTTTCATGAACTGAGCTATATTTTTGCTCAACCTTGAGTTTTAACTAATATTTGAACTAGTGTTTGAGCTGAGCATTATTGTTTTACTGATGTCCGAGGGGCTTATGATTATTTTTTGACTGAATGAGGCCGAGGGCCATATGTGAGAATATATATTGAGTAATGTAAGGAGGCTTTCAGGCCTCGAGTGATATGTAAGGAGGCTTTCAGGCCTCGAGTGTATTATGAGAAGGCTTTCAGGCATCATGTTAATATGTACAGGCTTTTAGGCCTTATGATGATATAGCGCTTGGGCTGAGTCTGCCCCCCCCCCCCACAGTGAGCGTGGGTACCCATGTGATTTGAGAGTGAGTGTGACGACCCGACCCGTCGTCTCATGAGTTACCGCCCCATTTTCTCCATTTTCAGCTTCTTTATGCTTCATTATCTGTATCTTGTGTAATCAGATTGATTTGGAATGGTTTTGATAAGAAATGAGACACTTAGTCTCTTTTAAGAAGGCTTAAGTTGGAAAAGTCAACCGAATGTTGACTTATGAGTTATAGGGCTCAGATGTGAATTCTGATTGTTCGGTTAGCTCCGGGAGGTGATTTGTGACTTAGGAGTGTGATCGGAAGCGGTTTTGGAGTTCCGGTGTAGAATTAGGCTTGAATTGGCGAAGTTAGTATTTTGGCGATTTCCAATTGATAGGTGAGATTTTGATCTGGGAGTCAGAAAGAAATTCCGAGAGTTTTTGTAGCTTCATTGTGTCATTTGGGATGTGTTTGCAAAATTTTAGGTCATTCGGACATCGTTTGGTCGGGTTTTTGATCGAAAGTATATTTCGTAAGTTTTTAGAAACTTATGCTTGAATTTGATGAGTTTTGGGTAATTTGATGTTTTTTGAGGTATTTTGATGAGTGGAACAAGTTTGAATGATGTTATGAATTATGTTGGCATGTTTGGTCGGGGTCCCATGAGGCTCGGATAAGTTTTGGAAGAGTTTTTGGAAGATTTTTGTCGTTTTGAGCATAAGCATGTAATGATCAAAAGGTCCATTTTTAGTTCTAGAGATCGAAATTTGATTTCGAGATTTTTGGAATTTTGATAATGAATTATAGGACTGATCTGGAAAGTTTGGTTTAATTTCACCAAGTCGCGATCAGGTTTTTAATGCGAAACATGTGTTAATTGTTTAACGAGCGAAATGGATATCACACTGAGCAAACGAGCTCCGAATTGAGTTTCGATTGAAGGGCTATGTTCGTATTATTATTTTTGACTCATAGGAATAAGAATCATCGAATTCCGAGGTCCCAGGCTCGAGAAATGAATTTTTGAGTAAAATTGTTTTCTGAAAATATTTAAGGAAAATGGAAATGAAATTTGATTAGAAAGTGATGGTATCGGGCGTGTATTTTGGTTCCGGCGCTCGGTACAGGTCTTAAATATGGTTTAAGCACTTTATGTAAAGTTTGGTTGAATACGGACGTCGTTTGACGTGTTTCGGACTCAAAATGGAAAATTTGATGTTTTATGAAATTTGAAAGAATTCTTGGATTTTAAAGCTTAATTCGTGGTATATGATGTTATTTTGGCGATTTGATCACACGGTTAAGTTCGTAAGATGTTATTGAGTTCATGTATGTGTTTGGTTAGGAGCCTCGAGGGCTCGAGAATGTTTCAGATGTGTCTCGGAGTGATTTCGGACTTAGGAAAATTGCAAAAATAGTACCCACTGAATAGTGCTCGTGAATAGTGACGTGAACAGTGACGGACATAATGTTAAGTTTTGGAAATGGGACTTCGAACCCATTTTCCATTTTTGCGATTTTGGAGCTCGGATAGGGCGATTTTTGGGTAGATTTTCATAGAGAAGAACGGGGTAAGTGTTCTTAACTCAATTTTGGTTATATTACTCGAATCTATTGCAAGTTTTATCGTTAATCAGTAATTTTGAGGGAGAAAAACTTAGAAACCCTATCGGATATAATTGAGGATTTGAAGGTCGAAACGATATGGGAAATTGTTAAATTTGGTATGGTTAGACTCGTGGGGAGATAAGGAACACGTTGATGTAAAAATTTCTGAATTTCGGGACATGGGCCCGAGGCTCGGGTTTTTGCTAATTTCGAGAATCTTGATATTTTTTGATTCTTTTGAATGGGCTTTGTCCCCATAACGCATTGTGATGTATTCGTTCTGATTTTAATATATTCGACGCACGTGGAGATCAATTCGAAGGGCAAAAGAATTGCGAATTAAAGAAATAACCGGTTTAAGGTTAGTAATAGATGTAAATGATTTGTTAAGGGTTTGAAACCCCGAATTTGCACATCATAATGCTATATTGAGGTGACTTGCATGCCGGATAAAGGGCGTGGGATAGAATACCATTGGGGATTGTGACTTGGTCCGTCCCGCTTAATGAAAACACTACCTAATTTCTTGGAGTTGAATTGACATCCTAATAAATGGATTTATTATCATAATTGTGCTTCGTGCCAACTGCTTGAATCCTTCAGGGGTTGTTTTACTGGTTTCTTACCATTGTACAGAAAATTGAACTCAGTCCTAGTATTAAATACTATTTTGCAAACTCAATCACTTTTCTCAAAACTTGGGACTTAAATAATATTTCTAATGAAGTTTGGGCTGAATAATTTATTTGCTATTGTGCCGAGAGGCTTATATGATTTTGGACTGATTATGGGATCGGGATGCATGCTGTTGCGGTATTGTATTTATGGTATCGGGCTGCGCACCGCAGCGGTATTATATTGATATTAATCTGAGGCCGAGGGCATAGATTTGATGCCACAAGATGGCTTGATATTGCACTTGGGTTGTAGTAGCCCCTTCGGAGTCTGTACATACCCCCAGTGAGCGCCGTCGACGATAAATAAATGGATGGCTCGGGCTGCACAACGCAGTGGGTACTAGAGAGTACTGATTTATGTGCTGCATTGCATTTTTGACTGTCACTATTTATTTCTCTGTTGCAGCATTATTAATTTTGTTGGTTATTTTAATTGATGTTACCTGGTGAACTTTGTGATTATAGCTTATCTTGTGCCTATTTAGGATTTCTTACTCTTAGCCCTTATTTATGTTATTACTCTCTGTGTTGGATGTACTCACTTTACTCCCTGCACCTCGTGTGCAGATACATGTGCACCTACTGAAGCTGAATTAGACTATCTCTGTCTAGCATCGTATCCGGGAGCATTAAGGTAGTTGCATGGCGTTCGTAGTCCTGACCTTCCCATCTATCCTATTTGTTTTATTCCACAGTTTCTTTAGAAAAATATGAAGTAGGTTGACACTCGTGTATTAGAGGCTCAGATTTGTGACACCTGATCATTCGGGCTGTGTAGTAGTATTTCCACTTGGGTTTTCCGCATGTTTAACTACATTTCAGACTTTCAGTGTTATGACTTAGTAATTAATTGTGTTAATTGAATCATGAATTACATAAAAAGGGTTAAGGTTGGTAAATTGGTCTGGTGAGACGTTCCGACCCGTCGTCTCATAAATTACCGCCCCATTTTCCTATTTTCTGTTTCTTTACGCTTCATTATCAGTGTCTTGGGTGAACGAGTTGATTGGGTTGAATTTAGAAGGAAATGAGACACTTAGTCTCTTTAAGGAAGGCTTATTTTAGAAAAGTCAACTGGATGTTGACTATTGTGTTAGAGGGATCGGATTTAAATTCCGATGATTCGGTTAGCTTCGGGGGATGATTTGTACATTAGGAGTGTGATCGGAGGTAATTTTGGAGGTCCGGTGTAGAATTAGGCTTGAATTGGCGAATTAGTATTTTGGCAAATTTCGGTTGATAGGTGAGATTTGGATCCGAGAGTCGGAATGGAATTCCGAGAGTTTCTCCTCGTTAGATGATTTGGGATATGTGTGCAAAATTGCAGGTCATTCGGACGTGATTTGGTTGGGTTTTTAATCGAATGCGTGTTTCGAAAGTTTTAGAAGAACTTAGGCTTGAATTTAATGTAATTTGACGGTTTTGGTGTTGTTTGAGTTGTTTTGATAATTGGAATAAGTTTGGATGATGTTTTAGGATGTGTTGATGTTTTTGGATTAGGTCCTGGGGGCCTCGGGTGAGTTTCGGGGTGGTTTCGGATCATTTTGGAGAAATTTGATATTGATGGTTCTGGTGTGACACTGTAGCTTCGCAAATGTGAACTTTTGATGGGAATTGCGAAAACACTGTAGCATCGCAAATGCGAAGATTTTTCTGGGAATTACGAAAACACTGTGGCATCGTAAATATGAAGATTTTTTTGGGAATTGCAAAAATACTGTAGCATCGCAAATGCGAAGATTTTGCTAGGAATTGCGAAAACACTGTAGCTTCGCAAATGCGAAGGTTTTGCTGGGAATTGCGAAATCACTGTAGCTGGGCAGAATGTTAAGTTCAGAAAATGGGACTTCATTCCCATTTTCCATTTTTAGCGATTTGGAGCTCGGGAAGGGCGATTTTTCATCAGATTTTTGGAGAGAATAACTGGGTAAGTGTTCTTAACTCAATTTTGGTTATATTACTCAAATCTATTGCGAGTTTTGTCATTAATCCGTGAATTTAAGGGGGGGAAACTTAGAAACCCTCTCGGACATATTTGAGGATTTGATGGTCGAAACGATATGGGAAATGGATAAATTTGGTATGGTTAGACTCGTAGGGAGATAAGAAACATGTTGATGTAAAAATTTCTGAATTTTGGGATATGGGCTCGGGGCTCAGGTTTTTGCTAATTTCGAGAATCTTGATATTTTTCAATTCTTTTGAATGGGCTTTGTTCCCATAACGCATTGTGACGTATTCGTTCTGATTTTGATAGATTCGACGCACGTGGAGATCAATTCGAAGGGCAAAGGCGTTGCGAATTAAAGAAATAGCCGGTTTGAGGTTAGTAATAGATGTAAATGCTGTGTTGAGGGTTTGAAACCCCGAATTTGCACATCATAGTGCTGTATTGAGGTGACTTGCATGCCGGATAACGGGCGTGGGGTAGAGCACCATTGGGGATTGTGATTTGGTCCGTCCCGCTTAATGAAAACACTACCTAATTGCTTGGAGTTGAATTGACATCCTAATAAATGGATTAATTATCATAATTGGGCTTCGTGCCAACTGTTTGAATCCTTCAGGGATTGTTTTACTGGTTTCTTACCATGTGTACAGAAAAATTGAACTCAGCCCTAGTATTTAATACTGTTTTGCAAACTCAGCCACTTTTCTCAAAACTTGGGACTTAAATAATATTTCTAATGAAGTTTGGGCTGAATAATTTATTTGCTATTGTGCTGAGAGGCTTATGTGATTTTGGATTGATTAAGCTGCGCGCCGCAGCGGTATTATATTTATGGGATCGGGTTGCGTGTTGTAGCGGTATTATATTGATATGTATATAAGGTCGATGGACTATATTTGATGCCACAAGATGGCTTGATATTTGCGCTTGGACTTTAGGACCCCTCCAGAGTTTGTACACACCCCCAGTGAGCTCCGTCGACGATAAATAAATGGATGCTCGGGCTGCACGTCGTAGTGGGTACTAGAGAGTACCGGTTTATGTGCTGCATTGCATATTTGACTGTCATTATTTATTTTTCTGTTGCAGCATTATTAATTATGTTGGTTATCTGAATTGATGTTACCTGGTGAACTGTTGTGATTATAGCTTATCTTGTGCCTATTTAGGATTTCTTACTTTCAACCTTTATTTATGTTTATTACTCTCTCGGTTGGAAGTACTCACTTTATTCCCTGCACCTCGTGTGCAGATACAGGTGCACCTACAGAGGCTAAGTGAGACTATCTCTGTCGAGTATCGTATCCGGAAGCATTAAGGTAGCTGCCTGGCATTCGCAGTCCTGATCTTCCCATCTATCCTATTTGTTTTATTCCACATTTTGTTTAGAAAAATATGTAGTAGGTTGACACTCGTGTATTAGAGGCTCAGACTTGTGACACCTGATCATTCGGGCTGTGTAGTAGTATTTCCACTTGGGTTTTTCGCGTGTTTAACTACATTTCAGACTTTCAGTGTTATTACATAGTAATTAATTGTATTAATTGAATCATGAATTACATAAAAAGGGTTAAGGTTGGTAAATTGGTCGGGCTTGACTAGCAGTGTGTTGGGCGCCATCACGATCGGGATTTGGGATCGTGACAAGTTGGTATCAGAGTTTAGGTTACTTGGTCTCGCGAGTCATGAGCCTGTTTAGTAGAGTCTTGCAGATCGGTACGGAGACGTCTGTATTTATCCTCGAGAGGCTGCAAAACCTTTAGGAAAAACTTCGCATTCTTGAATTCTTATCGTGCGTCCTTTATTCTTCTTGAAAAGAAACTTTTGAAATTCCTTCCATGCATTCGTATGCGTGCATGAGCGCTCAGTATCAGATGTGTCTCGATGGCTTGTGATTTTTCGATCAAGGGGCGAGATGTAATCCCTGTGAGTTTATGTTAGGCCAGTCTGGAGGACTTGAGGCTGGATTTTTGCATATGGCTTGAGCACCGAGGTGCTGATTGTGTGAGCAAGTGTTTTGAACTTATATGTTCAATATTGTCCCTATTAGTGGGAATGATGGTTGGATAGCTATGTGATGAGTTTAGTACTGCGAGATGTATCTATATGACTTGGAATTGACAAGGGAGGGCTACAGGATGATAGATGAACTATTAAGTGTTTGATTTTCATTATGATTAGATGTGTAGCCCCGAGTTATGGGCGCGTAAAGAATCTTTTCATGTCTCCTATTTGGAGTGAAGTAAATTTCATGTTACGGTATGAGTTTTGACTCAGGAAGATTAAGTGACTATGTAATGTGTATGACAATAGAAGGTATACAAAATGTTAATTGGAGGCAAGGCATGTAGGTTATCTCCTACGGAGTATTCTAAGGTGGTGTGACCCTTATGTTGTCTATTAGAAGATCTCATTTACAAGTGAAGAATATGCGTTGAAATCTAAATTGGGCCGCCTAGAGAGTGGGCTTAACTGTTGTGTGAGTGAATTCAAGAATTTAAGAAGAGTTAAAATTCCAGATGATTTGTGTTTCCACAAGCTTATGAAGGAGAGATTTCAATCTCACTATAGTATTACGGCAACAATAGAGTATATGCATTATGATTTATTGAGTGCGTTTTGATCTATGGCTTTGAGCCAAGTTGGGGAGTTTGCTATTGATTAAGTTTATTGCACGGGTATATGCTATGTTGGTTCTAATATGAGGCATGCTGGCGAATCAGTTTTGGTTGTGGAAATTAGGCCGAGAATAGCACGAGTGAAGGAAAATTTTGACAAGGATGTCAAGAGCTCGGATGATCAAGAAAAAAGTTTCGATGTTTAAGGTGAGTTGGTATTGTCTTGAACGTCACCTGAGATCGGTGTTTCGCAAAAAGGGCTTTGCGTCCTGGTTAATGATTCTTGACCGCTTTTCAACGTTAGTGCGACCGGTGGTCTGGAGGTACGCCCCAGATATTGTTGTGGTAGATTGTGGGATTGTGTCCCACGGGAAGATTATATAAGTATGGCATGTAGTCACTTGATTGATTAAAGATGTGAACCAAGTATGAAGGTTGTGATGGTGTCGCTAAATTGAGGAATTCATGCCTGAAGGGCACTTGGCCTATTGGGTTGTGAACTAAGGAGGATTACTCCGATTATGATGGTTGTTCTTGTGTGTTATGAGAAAAAGGGAGTTATTATGGACCCTTGAAAGGTTGTCAGACTAGTTCATTGTGATCAGAATCAACTTCAAGTCGGTGGATGGACTTAATGTGAATAATGGCTCTATATCAGGCCAGATGTGTTTATTTTAGTAATGCGGTCCTCATGGAGGAGCAGTCAGGTTGATGTTTCGTTGCCAGATATTCCATGTAGTGATACATTGCATTGTGTGAGTTGTGAGACGGATTGAGAAATTGCTTATGTGCTGAGGATCCGCATAGGAATGATGTTATATGAGCAGCTTAGCTCTTGAAATTCAGATTATATATCGCACCTCAGTTGTGCTTGAGTTTTTTAGCTTGTAGCGCTATATGTCCCTCAGAGATGTTATTATTCACTTATCATGCGTATGATCGATATTCGGTATTTTGTTGTAATGAACAAATTTGGCTCGATGGGCATCTCCTTATGTGAGATCTATGTGTGGATCGGGTGGCACGCTGCCATGGGTATGTTATCTGGATCCGGTTGCACGCCGCAACAGTGTGATGTTGAGTATAGTTCTCTATATACTATTTTTGTATGCCTTACTTCCTATTTCTAAGGAAAGTTCGTATTAGTGCGTGAGGTTGGTAATTCCTTCCAGAGTTCGTTTCCTTTATATCACGTTCGAATTGGTAGCCTATTCGTACATTGAGGCATCATATGCGACTTTTGATTATGTCTGGAGTGGCTTATTGCCTGAGCAGTTCAGTTCTGAATGGGAAATTCATAACCTTCTTAGGCGGCACAGGCAGTTTTAGGTGAATAGAGAAATGATCTTCAGATGATTAGGGTGAATGATCTTCAGATGATTAAGGAAATTGTATTGCTAATTGGAAGTGATTTGACGAGAGTATATGGCTCAAAATAATAATAATAATAATAATAATGTGATTAAACTAATGATATATCGGTAGTATTGTGGCACTTTCAAGTTGGATCGACTGTTGGTATTCGAATTGCTTGTAAGGCACGTGGAAATTTTAGAGTATTTACCGTGGAATAATTGGGTATTAAAGGTGTGAACGTGTTTGGACGGCGAAATTGGGATCAGGTATGATAATTCATGTGCCATATGGAGTTGGAGACTGGGAGTTCTTATGTACAGGCTAGGTTATGGTTGTGGATCGTGTGTATCGGCACCGTTTAGCGGCAATCGGGATTTGGAGGCTCGAGTGGATCTTTATTTACTGGTATGTTAGATTTTGGATGTGATGTTGAAATTCGTACCGGTTGTTTTAATGTTAAGTGATTCTGAACTACTGCGCTAGGGGCTATGCCAGAAATGCCACTGGTTGAGTGGCGTGGTGCGTTGGATTATGTTCTAGCAGAGCGGTTTATATTTCAAAGACCCTGCAGACGGCTGGGAAGGATTGCTTTTCTTATTGGGCCTTTGTGATGGATGTCAATGCAGAAGTTGCCACCATTGATTCAGTTCAGGAGTTGAGGGACTTCTCGGAGGTGTTTCTTGCGGCTGGGCATGTCGCCAGGCAAGGTTGTTGATTTCGGTATTGATTTGGTGCCGGGCACCATACCGTACGGCTCCGACAGGAGTTATAGTAGTGGAAGGAGTAGCTTCAGGCTTCCTTGGTAATGAGTTCGTTGGTAGGCCGATGTGTGTACGTGTTTAGCTTGAGTTGGCTTGGTTGGCCCTGAATTGTATTGTTGAGGAATAGGTTGATTTGATCGTTATTGAGCTTGTTAGTGATCTGGGGAGATCTATGAGCTTCTCTTTCTGTGTTATGAGACGTTATGACTTGTTGGTAATGGGCACATATGGTGCAGTTCCATTGGGATTTCATAGTGGAAATCAAGCCAGAAGAGTAATTGGGAGTTGCTCGGTGAATGGCATACCGGTTATGTTCTATCGGGTTTGCGTGGTGTATGTTATTTGTTTCACCGTGGATGTAATGGTTTTCTTTGGTCCCAGACATCAATTGGACATGGTTGTCGATTTCAAGCATAGTGACTTGAGGTGTTTCATGTGGAGTAGTATTTGGATAGGATTGCGCGTTGCAGCAAAGCTGTGTGGAAATATGACCTTGCGGGTCAAATTTGTGTGTTCTATTTCTATGATGTGAGATGGGTTCTCAGCCGTGTGATGTTATGATATTGGTGAGATTGCGGTACGGCTCTTTTGTCTGAGTCAGTTTCATGATGTGAGTATGCTCAGATTGTGGCTTATTGGTGCACGGAGTGCACAAGTCGTGGCTTTAGTCTGTACTGGCGTGTCAATATCGCCAGAGTAGTTTTTCTGGATTAGATGAGATTGTTGGGATCTAAAATGAATACAAATGTATTTGATTTCAGCAGGTTAGGAGGATAATATCGAGGTTCAACTCAAAAAACAATTTGCAATGGTTTTTGCCAAAAGAGAAGTGGCTTCATAAAAGGTTTACGTAAGAAATGGTTATGTCTTAATGTGTGTTTTATATATCATTTGCAGTATATGAAGGTATTGAGATGAGACTTTAGTTGATAAGAGTTTTTTCTATCGGTATTCGGGTGTTGCGTGTAACTAATGTGATTAGAAGTTATCACTACAAGCGTTTGCGTTATGTGGTCTATAATGTAATTTCACCTGAGGTTGCATGTATGGGATTATTACAGAGGGTTTGGACTTATTCGGAGTATAGATGTGAGGTTTTGATCGTATTGATGGTTTCAGAAGTAAGAATGTGGCTCTATCGTTTATGGGCTAGATTGGATTGTGTAATTTTGGTTAAAAGGTGTTATCGGACCTATGTGAGATAGGGTGACGTGGGATTACCCCCAGGTATATGCATGGTAAAGTTATTCGACTATTGGTGAACTTCTAGAACATCTCTAGGTACGCTCGAGGATGAGCGTTTGTTTAAGTTGGGGAGGATGTGACGACCTAACCCGTTGTCTCATAAGTTCCCGCCCTGTTTTCCCCATTTTCTATTTCTTTACGCATCATTATCAGTGTCTTGGGTGAACGAGTTGAATTGGGTTGAATTTAGAAGGAAATGAGACCCTTAGTCTCTTTAAGGAAGGCTTATTTTGGAAAAGTGAACCGGATGTTGACTATTGTGTTAAAGGGCTCGAATTCGAATTTTGATGATTCGGTTAGCTTCGGGGGATGATTTCTGACTTAAGAGTGTGATCGGAAGTAATTTTGGAGGTCCGAAGTAGAATTAGACTTGAATTGGCGAAGTTGGTATTTTGGCGAATTTCGGTTGATAAGTGAGATTTTTGATCTGAGCGTCGGAATGGAATTCCGATAGTTTCTGTAGCCTCGTTAGGTGATTTGGGATATGTGTGCAAAATTTAAGGTCATTCGGACGTGATTTGGCTGGGTTTTTAGTCGAATGCGTGTTTCGGAAGTTTTAGAAGAACTTAGGCTTGAATTCGATGTAATTTGACGGTTTTGGTGTTGTTTGAGGTGTTTTGATAATTGGAACAAGTTTGGATGGTGTTTTAGGATGTGTTGGTGTTTTTGGTTTAAGTCCCGGGGGCCTCGGTTGAGTTTCGGGGTGGTTTCAGATCATTTTGGAGAAATTTGATATTGTTGGTTCTGGTGTGACACTGTAGCTTCGAAAATGCGAACTTTTGATGGCAATTGCGAAAACACTGTAGCATCGCAAATGCGAAGATTTTGCTGGGAATTGCGAAAACACTGTAGCTTCACAAATGCGAAGATTTTGCTGGGAATTGTGAAAACACTTTAGCTGGGCAGATTGTTAAGTTCAGAAACTGGGACTTCGTTCCCATTTTCTATTTTTAGCGATTTGGAGCTCAGGAATGACGATTTTTCATCAGATTTTTTGAGAGAACAATGGGGTAAGTGTTCTTAACTCAATTTTGGTTATATTACTCGAATCTATTGCGAGTTTTGTCATTAATCCATGAATTTGAGGGGGGAAAACTTAGAAATCCTCTCGGATATATTTGAGCATTTGAAGGTCGAAACGATATGGGAAATTAAAAAATTTGGTATGGTTAGACTCATGGGGAGATAAGGATCACGTTGATGTAAAAAATTTTGAATTTCGAGACATGGGCTCGGGGCTCGGGTTTTTGCTATTTTTGAGAATCTTGATATTTTTCGATTCTTTTGAATGGGTTTTGTTTCCATAACACATTATGACGTATTCATTCTAATTTTGATAGATTTGACGCACGTGGAGATCAGTTCGAAGGGCAAAGGCATCGCAAATTAAAGAAATAGCTGGTTTGAGGTTAGTAATAGATGCAAATGCTGTGTTGTGGGTTTGAAACCCCGAATTTGCACATCATAGTTCTATATTGAGGTGACTTGCACGCCGGATAACGGGCGTGGTGTAGAGCACCATTAGGGATTGTGACCTGGTCTGTCCCGCTTAATGAAAACACTACCTAATTGCTTGGAGTTGAATTGACATCCTAATAAATGGATTAATTATCATAATTGGGCTTCGTGTCAACTGTTTGAATCCTTCAGGGATCGTTTTACTGGTTTCTTACCATGTGTACAGAAAAATTGAACTCAGTCCTAGTATTTAATACTGTTTTGAAAACTCAGCCATTTTTCTCAAAACTTGGGACTTAAATAATACTTCTAAAGAAGTTTGGAATGAATAATTTATTTGCTATTGTGCCGAGAGGCTTATGTGATTTTGGATTGATTATGGGATCGGACTGCGCGCCGCAGCGGTATTATATTTATGGGATCGGGCTGCGCGCCGCAGCGGTATTATATTTATGGGATCGGGCTGCACGCCGATGATATTATATTGATATTGATATGAGGCCGAGGGCCTAGATTTGATGCCGCAAGATGGCTTGATATTTGCGCTTGGGCTGTAGGAGCCCCTCCGGAGTCTGTACACACCCCCAGTGAGCGTTGTCGACGATAAATAAATGGATGGCTTGGGTTGCACACCGCAGTGGGTACTAGAGAGTACCAATTTATGTGCTGCATTGCATATTTGACTGTCATTATTTATTTCTCTGTTGCAGCATTATTAATTTTGTTGATTATCTTAATTGATATTACCTGGTGAACTTTGTGATTATAGCTTATCTTGTGCCTATTTAGGATTTCTTACTTTCAACCTTTATTTATGTTTATTACTCTTTGGGTTGGAAGTACTTACTTTACTCCATGCACCTCGTGTGCAGATACAGGTTCACCTACTGAGGCTGAGTGAGACTATCTCTGTCGAGTATCGTATCTGGAAGCATTGAGGTAGCTGGCTGGCGTTCGCAGTCCTGATCTTCCCATCTATCCTATTTGTTTTATTCCGCATTTTCTTTATAAAAATATGTAATAGGTTGACACTCGTGTATTAGAGGCTCAGACTTGTGACACCTGATCATTCGAGCTGTGTAGGAGTAGTTCCACTTGGGTTTTCCGCATGTTTAACTACATTTCAGACTTTCAGTGTTATTACTTAGTAATTAATTGTGTTAATTGAATCATGAATTACATAAAAAGAGTTAAAGTTGGTAAATTGGTCGGGCTTGCCTAGCAGTGTGTTAGGCGCCATCACGATTGGGATTTGGGGTCGTGACATCGGGCTTGCCTAGCAGTGTGTTGGGCGCCATCACGACCGGGATTTGGGGTCGTGACAGTGAGCCCGAGGGGCTGATGTTGTATTATGTGACTGTTAGTGAGCCTGCGGGGATGATAATGTACTGAGAGCTTGATATTGCGCCCAAGGGGCAGGATTCTGACTATTGCTTATTGGTTGAGAATATCTGTCTTAAACTGTTTTTAAAAGAGAATTTTTTATACTTTACTGGTATACTGCTTAACTGATTTTACTGCTCGAGATAACGTTATTTTTGCCTTCATGGGATTTTTATGCTCTCGGTCGTTATTTATTTTTATTACTTGTCAGAGTACTCACATTACTCCCTGCACCATGTATGCAGATACAGGCATAGCAGAGTTCGTTCATGAGCGCTGATTTCCTTCCAGACCAGGCGGACCAGGAGTGACGAGGTAGCTATCGACGTCCACAGCCACGTTTTCTCCCTTATCTTCTGTATTTACATTATCTTCAGACTTTGTTCCTAGTTCCAGATTTTGTGGAATCTTAGTAAACTCTGTAGTAGTTCGTGACTTATGACACCCTGATTTCGGGCTGTGTCGCTATGGTTCCCTGTTTATTTCTTTTCTTCCGCTCTTATGGTGATTTTATTAATATTTTAGACTTATTCGTGCTAATTAAACAATAAATAGGCGTTGATGTTCTGTTGGCTGGCCTTGTCTTCACGAAAGGCGTCATCTCGACCGGGTTTGGAAATTGGGTCGTGACAAATATTTTGTGAGGTGCAGAAATAATATTGTATAGTACTAAATTTGTATCACTTTATTTCCTGTCTATTGATATTCTTATTAATGCGCCTTCGGAAGCTCTGCTCCCGAAACCAAGTTATTTGCCGTCTTATCTCGATTTTAACGCTAAGTCTTGTATTTTATTTAATTTATTTATCATTTTGAGATCAAACTGATTCGCTTATCTATAAACCACGTTATAAATTCAATTGTACCGTTTTATAGGCAAACAAAAATGTAACACAAAATATTTTCCGCTGCATTGATGCTTATAAGTTCTGATTAGCTTCAAGATCACGAAGTATTGAAAGATTTGATAATTTTTGTCTTAGAATTTTAGTTTGCTCCTTTTAATTTATTTTATAGAACAAGGAATTAAGGTTTGAAATTATAGAAGATCATTAAAATATTCAACTGAATAGAAGAAGAAAGAATGGGAAAGATCATTAGTGGGGTTTTAAGGCTTCTAGAGAACAAGATATGTATCGCTGCAACAATTTGGTTTATAAGCCTTATAAATTTATTTCTCTACACTTGTTATTAATTTTTTTTACGTTTCATACCCAATATAATATTTTCTACTACTTGAAGAACGAAGAATAGGAGGTATATCTTGTATGTCCAAAAAGGAATAGAATTACAGCTTCCATATCATACATACTATTAGAGTGAGTTAAACCCTTATCCCACAACAAATCTTTATCCTAACATACGCTATTTCTCGTTGTTTCCTTTCCTTGTTAGGTTTGACGCAAAATATTTTAAGGGTATTATGTGTAGTTTATATCGAAAAAGAACTTAAGTCTTAGGTGATTTTAAGGGTATTATGTGTAGTTTATATCGAAAAAGAACTTAAGTCTTAGGTGATTTACAATTGTATCTTTAAATTATAAAAATATTTAAGGTTATAAAAGTCGATCAATATTTTTGGGATATTTTAATCGTTTAATATTTAGCCTAAATTATTCGTGCATTTATAATAATATAGATATAGATAGATATATATATAAATAAATAGATAGATAGATAGATATAAATAGATAGATAATAAAACAGCAAAGCCCAATTATACATAGCTATACATGCCCTACATCACATACGACAGTGACTTAAGGACTTTAAGTTAGCTTACTATATTTGAATTAGGCGGTGATCATACAATAGGGCTACGTAGTGAAAACTTACCATATTTGACATCGAGTTAAGGACACTTGGTCCTGAACTTAGAATTACAAGTTTAAAAGTTAAGGACACTTGGTCCTGAACTTAGACTAACAAGATCAAAAGTTAAAGGATAATAGGTCCTAAACTTATAGTTAAAAGTTCAAAAGTTAAGGACAATAGGTCCTGAAGTCCTGAACATAGACTAACAAGCTCAAAAGTTAAGGACAATAGGTCATGAACTTAGGCTAAGAAGCCCAAAGTTAAGGACAATAGGTCGTGAACTTAGACTAACAACATCAAAAGTTAAGGACAATAGGTCCTGAACTTAGACTAACAAGCTCAAAAGTTAAGGACACTTGGTCCTGAACTTACAGTTACAAGTTCAAAAGTAAAAGACACTTGGTCCTGAACTTAGACTAACAAGATCAAAAGTTAAGGACAATAGGTCCTAAACTTAGACTAACAAGCTCAAAAGTTAAGGACACTTGGTCCTGAATTTACAGTTAAGAGTTCAAAAGTTAAGGACACTTGGTCCTGAACTTAGACTAACAAGCTCAAAAGTTAAGGACAAGTAGTCCTTAACTTAGAGTTACAAGCACGGAACTTAAGGACAAGTGGTCCTGAATTTTGAGTTCCAAGTTGAAAAGCTAACGACATATAGTCCTGAAGTCCTGAACTTAGATTTGCAAGTTCAAAAGTTAAGGATATTTGATCCTGAACATTATGAACAGAAAGGTATTTTCGTCTGGGCAGGTAAAGTTTATTAAAGCAGTGGCTAAAGACTAAAGATATTTTAAACAGTAGATTAATTAAAAGTAAATACATGTGTTATTAGTGGCTAAATTTTTAGAGTGTTACTTTATATAGGTCAATTTTTTCGGTCCGAAAAATATATACTCACTTTTGGGGCCATCATTAAAATTATACCCGTATTACACAAAATATTTCTTGTACTTGAGTTCAATCTCATAAGTGGAACTTCAAAAATCAAATATGACGTTCTTTCATCTTTCAAATGCAATTCAAAATTCGAATATTAAGTAGTTCAATATCGTCGATGAAACTTCATAAATGAAAATATATGAAGTTCTTCTATCTTTCAAATACAACTTTAGAAATTCGAATCTTAAGTTGTAACGACCCGACTGGTCTTTTAGCCTTTTAGAACCCCGTTCCCCTAAATAAAACCTTCCGTACTTGCTTTAGCTAATTATGACTTGTGGGGATGGTTGGTTCGGGAGTTAGAAGAGTTTTGAGTGAAATATGTTCAATTGTTTCTTCAGGATTCTCTTAAAAAGACCAAGTTTGACTTCGGTCAACTTTTTGGGAAAACGGATCCGGATTCATAATTTGACGGTTCCGAAGAGTCCGTGGGAAAATATGAGACATGGGCGTATGTCCGGAATCGAATTCCGAGGTCCCTAGCCCGAGTAATGAATTTTTATTAGAAATTGTCAAATCGAAGTTTTAAAGAATTAAAGAAACTTAGAAATTATTGATTTCCTAGTTATCGGGCTCGTATTTTGGTTCTGATGCTTGGTACACATTCGTAACATTGTTTACGACTTGCCCGTAAAATTTGGTGTCAATCCGAGTGGTTTAATGGTGTTTTGACCCGTTAGAGGAGAATTAAGAACTTGAATATTCATTAATTTGATTCATTTGGTTCTAGGGATGATTCCTAGATTTAGCATCATTTCGGATGTTCCGAGGGTTCAAGTAGGTCCGCCTCGTGATTTCAGATTTGTCAGTATATTCGGACGGGGCTCGGGAGCCCCGAGTGTCAAACGAACTAGGCTCGAGCGAAGTGAGAAAGTTGGAGAATAGCTGAAGGGTGATGCTTCTGTCATAACCGCATCTTCGGTTCTAGGGCTACAGATGCGGGACCGGAGGTGCGGTCCACCCTTCGCAGAAGCGGCCAGTGTCCAGGCCAGGGGAAACCGCAGATGCGGTTGCAAAGCCGCAGAAGCAGGCCCCCGACGGCAGATGCGTTCCAGCCACTTTCGCCCAGTTTCGCAAATGCAGCCCTCCTTTCGCAGGTGCAGGACCGCAAATGCGGCCCCCAGAACGCATATGCGAAAATCGCTAGCCAGTGTGTTCATTTAATTCAAACTCAAAGGTCATTTATTTCATTACTACTATACACTTGGGCGATTTGGGGGCTTCCAAAAAGAGGATTTCAACATAGCATTGTGAGGTAAGTAATATCCACTCATCCTTAGTTTAAATACATGTACATTAGGTAAATTCAACACTAAAAAATAGGTAAAATTAAAGGGTTAGAGCTGTTGGATCGCATAGAGGTGTTCATAACACGCAGCGGAAGATAAAAATAATCCTAGGTAGAAATTTTCATGTTTAAAATTTATTTACATATCAAAGATCGGATCTAAGACATACCTTGTGAAGAGAGTTTCGTTTTTAAATTTCTTCGATAGTGCGAAGACTCTATGTGTATCCACACCGAGACTGGTCCTTGCTATCAACTCCTTGAACAATGAAACCCCTTGAACAAATTGAATGAAAAATATTGTGTTGAAATTTTTCTCAAAAATCTCAACTCAAAGGTAGAAGAACAAGAAATAATTTTATTGTACTAGTATTTTCTATCTTGGTTTTATATTGCACTATTACTTTCTCAAAGTAATTCTTCTCAAGAATGACTCTCTAGCTTTCTTTAGAATATGCATAATATCTATGTGTCTCTCACTCATTCTTAATTAGGACTCACACATATATATATATATATATATGCATAATTTCCATTAGAAAACACAAATCACATGTCTTATGATAAATATTAAAAAAAATATATAACTTATTTGTGGAATTCAATTCTAAATTGTATTCTATAACTTAGTCAATATTTGTAACTCATTTATGGAATTCAATTCTAAATTGAATTCTATAACTTAGTCAATATTTGAAAATAAAATATGTAACTCATTTATGGAATTCAATTCTAAATTGAATTCTATAACTTAGTCAATATTTGAAAATAAAACATGTAACTTATTTATGGAATTCAATTCTAAATTGAATTAGAATTGAATTCTATAACTTAGTCAATATTTGTAACTCATTTATGAAATTCAATTCTAAATTGAATTCTACAACTTAGTTAATATTTTAAAATAAATACATGCAACACATTTATAGAATTCAATTCTAAATTGAATTCTACTTGTCAATATTTTCTCATTAAAAATTAACTCCCATATCAAATTGGTTGAAAATTGTTGACAATTCCATAAGGACTTTCTATGTTAATTAATCCAATTCAAAATTGAATTTACTAACAAGACTTTTTCAATATTTTATATAACTTCTCTTATATAAAATAGGTGCTAATTATATGTTTATATATATATCACATATAGTATATTTTAACCAAGAGATATAATTTCATTTTTCTATTTCAAATAGAATATTTTAATTTTTTCAAAATATTAATTATATCATCTGTGCTAGCAAAGAATATAATAATATTTTATTTGGACTAATAGCTAAATTTATTTGACTAATCAAATTTTTTAATTTAATTATCAAATAATAAAGCAATTAATCATTTAGCAAAGATCAGATCACTCGTTAGTGTGCGACCCCATAGGTTCAATACTAAGCCGGTAGTAAATTGATCACATCAATATACTAATCAAGGGTAGCGACTAGCAACACTCCTTAATGACCAGATAGCATGAAGCATATAATTTACTCTCAAGAACCTGTATAAGAATAATGTATTAATTCCTTTTGTCCTTATAGCTCTAGATCACCCTAGGATATGATTCAACTGTCAAATCTTAATAGGTGACCAGCTATGTGTTCATGTCAAATATAATCGACCATTGAATGACCTAAGAAACTCATTTCTTCTTTCATTCAATTGCCCTGGCCAAGGTCTTAATTTGGTCGTTTATAATTCATGACAACATGGAGCTTAAACTCATTACTAAGAGTTGATAGATTCCATCTTGATCAATCACTAATTCTACAAGTATTTAATCATGCCCAATATCCTTTCAACTATCGTCCTAGGGCCATAGGTATCTGGTATCAAAGCACAATAAATAACTTATCAATTACTATGACGATCTCAGGTCAAAGGAAACGGTTACATCATATTCTTCAAGAGAATATCCTATTGACAGTTTATGGTAATCCTAACCATTAGGAATTATCCAATGAGTTGGTTCAATGATCATATCTCTATATGCATCATCTATCTATGTAATTTAGTTAATGAGATCAACTAATCTTTATCCCATAAAGACGATCACATAAATATTGATCTAATCGGATTACTAATGTCCAAGTTAATAATCCTACGATCAAGAACAAATTTAGATTAAATTATAAGAGATTTTGCTCTCATTATCATTATCTCTATCACGATGACAAATCTCAAAATTTAATCAAGGACCTTATCAAATTAATAAACAATTAATAATAACTATACCTAGGGTTTTAATAAATCTGAGATTTAACCATGAAATTTGCAATGAAATGAAGTAGAAATCATATATTATTGATCCTTAGATTATAGGGAACAACTTTTTTCAAAAAATCTCGAAATCCGGGCACGTGGGTTCGGAATTTAGGAAACTTGTGAAAAAGGTTGAAAAATTGCTTAAATAGTTAGAATTCGACCTTGTAAGCCTTTATTGACTAGTTCTTACTTTACTTAACTAGTTTGTGATCGTTCGGCTCCGAATCGAGGGCTTGGGCTTGTTCTTGATATTGGAAGTGCACTTTGGAGCGAGGTGAGTCTCCTTTCTAACCTTGTAAGAGGGAATTGTCCCCATAGGCATAATAATTGAATTATTTGTCATTATATTTGGGAGGCTACGTACGTACTAGGTGACGAGAGTTCATGCGTAACAACTATTATGCTAAGTCCGGGTAGTTTAGGACCCATAAGCATGCTTTACGTGGTATTCTAGTACAGTTTGATTAACTTGGATTCATGTGAACTATTTTGATTAAGAAGAAGGAGACTAGAGAATGACCCTTATCCTGTTTGGCTTATTAAAAGAGAATAATTGGCATTCCTGTGTATGGATACTCCTTATATATATATTGATTCTTGTTGATGCTTGTCAATAAGCTTATTTATGTTTGACAGTGTCGCACGGGTGATTCGCAAGTGGGGTAATAGATGCATCTATGGTTTGAGCCATTCGACTTTCGGCAGTGCACTATTTATTGGATCGGGTCGTACGTTCCTCGATGATTATCTGTGCATGACTTATACTTACGAATCCTTATGATTTGAGTTATTTCTGCTTATTATAAAATCTCCTCATTTTACTTGACCTTAGTAAGTATCGAGTCGACATCTCGTCTCTATTTCTTCGAGATTAGATGGGATACTTACTGGGTACATATTGTTTATGTACTCATGCTACACTTCTATACTTAAATGTACAGGATCTGAGGCAGGTGGATCTGGTTATCATTCTGTTTCGCACCCGTGAGCGGACTTGGGACTTCTACGGTGAGCTGATTTTCCTTCATGCCGACTTGCAACCGAAGAAGTCTTTCCTTTGTAATTTTATTTTCTGTCTATCATAATTCAGACAGTAGGATAGTATGATATTCTTTTGGTGTATATTCTACTAGCTAACCGTAGCTTGTGACACCAGGTTTTGGCATACACATTAATAGGCTTATTTTTGGGTTGTATTATTATGCTACTTGCATTATCTATCACTTTCGGCTTCAAATTCAACTGGAGTATTTATCTCACTTAAATTTGATGATATTAACATAAAAAGTTAGAAATGTTTTCCGCACTTCGCTTGCCCGGCAATGGTGTTGGGCGCTTTCATGACCAATTATGGAAATGGATCGTGACAACATGGTATTAGAGCACTAGGTTTACGTAGGTCTCACGAGTTATGGGCAAACCTAATAGAGTCTTGTTGATCGGTACGGAGACGTCTGTATTTATCTTCGAGAGGCTATAGGGTATTAGGAAAAACTACTCGTTATTCATTTCCTGTCGTGCAGTGGGTAATGTACTAAATTTCCCTCTTCTATTCTCTCACAGATGGTGAGAACTCGCACTGCTGACATTCCGAACTCGGGAGGAGCTGCTCCCCCCGTTGCTAGGGGCCGAGGTAGAGGCCGGGGGAGGGCACCGGCCTGTGGTAGGGGACGAGGGTGTCCCAGAGCCATTCCAGTTGTACCACCAGCAGATCCTACGATGGATCCCATTATTGAGGAGCAGGGCGAGGTGCCCGCGGCTGAGCCTACACCGGCAAATTTCATGACAGCACCGGGATTTTAGGAGGTCATGGGCCGCAAGCTACGATTCAGGGACACTATGACTCAGGCTGGGTTATTTCCAGCAGATCTAGCTACTTCACAGGCAGGAGAGGGAGCCCAAACCCCCACTACTCAGGCTCCAGGTCATGCAGTTCTGGTATATCAGACTCTAGGTGCACTACCCATAGATGGGGCTCAGCCAGTTGCTGTAGTGGCACCACAGCCCAGGCCAGCTGTGGACGGCAATATGCAGAAGTTGTTGGACAGATGGACTAGGCTTCACCCTCCAGTCTTTGGGGGTGAGTGTCATGAGGATGCTCAGGACTTCATAGACAGGTGCAAGGACAGACTGCACAATATGAGGATATTGGAGTCACATGGAGTTGACTTCACCACTTTTCATCTTGAGGGCAAGGCTCATAGATGGTGGCAGTCCTATGTACTTGGTAGGCCAATAGGTTCTCCTCCCCTCACTTAGGGTCAGTTCACACAACTATTCTTGGATCGGTACATTCTACCCTCTGAGAGGGAAGAGCTGCAGTATCACTTTGAGAATTTAGAGCAGGGTTAGATATCAGTGACCGATTATGAGGCGAGGTTCTCTGAGTTGTCTCGCCATGCACTTATGATACTCCCCACAGAGGCATAGAGAGTATGGAGGTTTATTGCGGGGTTACACAACACTATCCAATCTGGTATGGCCTGAGAGGTAGAGATGGGTACGGGGTATTAGCTAGTGATTGAGATTGCTCGCAGGATTGAGGGTTATCGTCTGAGGGGTAGAGAGCAAATGCTGCAGGATAAGAAGGCTAGATTTTAGGGAGAGTTCAGAGGTGCCCCAGCTAGGGGTAGAGGTCACTTCGGGAGGGTTAAGCCCAGCATGCCCTCATATTCAGCAGCACCACCCCCTCCCCAAGCTGCCCTAGCGAGGCCTTATTTCAGTGCGATGCCGGAGGGTTCTTACCACCCACCAGCTACTCAGGGTTCCTCCAGCGGGTATTCTGGGTATCAGAATTCTTCTAGTGCTCCCTTCAGCGCCATGCCAGAGTGTTCCTATCGCCTGCCAGCTATGCACGGTTCTTCTAGTGGGTATTCAGGTCAGCAGACTCAGACTCTAGGGCAGCAGGCTATGGTGCCTAGAGCGTGCTACGAGTGTGGATATCCGGGCGATCTGAAGAGGACTTACCCCAGGCTTTGGGGTAAGGCAGTACAGCAGCGTCAGCAGCCCATGACTTCAGCACCAGTTGCCCAGCTATCTAGAGGTGGAGGGCAGACCGGTAGGGACCGTCCCAGAGGTGGAGGTCAGACAGGGAGAGGTCAGCCAGCTACTTCTCAGTCGGGTGGAGGCCAGACAGCCGGTGCTCCAGCTAGAGTCAATGCCCTTTCGGCCAGGCCAGATGCATTAGCCTCAGATGCCGTTATCACATGTATTATTTCTGTCAGTGGTAGGTATGCTTCGGTATTATTCGATCTAAGGTATACTTATTTATATGTATCATCTCAGTTTGCTCGTTCCTAGTTATCTCTCTTGAGCCCTTGGGCACCCTTGTTCATGTGTCCACTCCTGTGGGTGATTCTGTGGTATTGGATCGGATCTACCGGTCCTGTGTGATCACTTTTTGTGGTTTCGAGACTAGATCAGGCCTTTTATTGCTTGATATGATCGATTTTAAGGTCACCCTGGGCATGGATTGGTTATCTCCATATCACGCCGTCCTAGATTGCCATGCCAAGATTATTTCACTAGCGATGCCAGGGTTGCCGAGATTGGAGTGGAAGGGTTCCACAGTTGATACGCCTAGTAGGGTTATCTCCTTCCTGAAGGCTCAGTATATGGTCGAGAAAGGGTGTTTGACTTATTTAGCTTATGTTTGAGACACCACTGCAGAGTCTCCGACGATTGATTCAGTCCCAGTAGTTCGAGAGTTCGCCGATGTTTTTCCTTCCGACCTTCCTGGCATGCCTCCGGATCGGGATATTGATATCTGTATTGATTTGGCTCCAGGCACTCAGCCCAATCTCTTCCATCGTACTTTATGGCTCCTAAGGAGTTGAAGGAGTAGCTTGAGGATTTGTTGGCAAAGGGGTTTGTTAGGCCTAGTGTGTCACCTTGGGGTGCATCGGTGTTATTCGTGGAGAAGAAGGATGGGACTCTGCGAATGTGCATTGATTACCGCCAGTTGAACAAAGTCACCATCAAGAACAAGTATCCGTTGCCCCGTATTGATGACTTGTTTGACCAGTTGCAGGGTGCTAGGGTGTTCTCTGAGATTGACTTGAGGTTAGGGTATCATCAGCTGAAGATTCGAGACTCAGATGTTCCGAAGACTGCATTCATGACAAGATATGGCCATTATGAGTTTCTAGTGATGTTCTTTGTCTTGACTAATGCCCCAGAGGTATTTATGGACTTGATGAACAGGGTATTCAGGCCTTATATTGATTCCTTTATTATCGTCTTCATTAACGACATCTTAATATACTCACGTAGCCTAGGGGAGCACGAGCATCATTTGAGAGTAGTGCTTTAGACCTTGCAAGAGCAGAAGCTATATGTTAAGTTCTCCAAGTGCGAGTTTTGGCTAGGGTCAGTGGCATTCTTGGGGCATGCTGTGCCAGGAGAGGGTATTAAGGTGGATCACAAGAAGATTGAGGCAGCTCAGAGTTGGCCACGCCATACTTCAGTGACCGAGATCAGGAGTTTCCTGGGATTAGCAGGTTATTACCGGCGATTTGTACAGGGCTTTTCATTTATTGCATCACCTTTGACCAGATTGACCCAGAAGAGTGCTCCATTCCGTTGGTCCGATGATTGTGAGGAGAGCTTTTAGAAGCTCAAGACAGCTTTGACTACGACACTAGTTCTTGTATTGCCTTCGGCTCAGGAATGTAAACGGTATATTGTGATGCTTCACGCGTTGTCTTGGGATGTGTATTGATGCAGGAGGGGAAAGTTATTGCATATGCTTCACTTCAGTTGAAGGTTCACGAAAAGAATTACCCTGTGCACGATCTAGATTGGCGGCGATTGTTCATGCTCTTAAGATATGGAGGCATTATTTGTATGGGGTGGCATGTGAGTTTTATACCGATCATCACAGCTTACAGCATTTGTTCAAGCAGAGGGATCTTAATTTGATGCAGCGCAGGTGTCTAGAGTTACTAAAGGATTATGACATCACCATTCTTTATCATCCGGGCAAGGCAAATATGGTCGCGGAAGCTTTGAACAGAAAGGCGGAGAGTATGGGTAGTTTGGCCTTCATTCCAACAGAGGAGAGGCCATTATCTTTGGACATTCAGTCCTTGGCTACTAGACTTGTGAGGTTGGACATTTCAGAGCCCAGCCGAGTTCTAGCATGTATGGGTGCTCAGTTTTTGTTATTGGGGCAGATTACAGCCCGACAGTTCGATGATCCACATTTGGCGGTTCTCAGCGAGACGTTACTTTAGGGAGTGCCAAGGAGGTTTCTATTGGCGAGGATGGTGTTTTGCTACTCCAAGGTCGTATATGTGTTCCTAATATTGATGGTCTGAGGAAGAGGATCCTAGAGGAGGCATACAGTTCACGGCATTTTATCCACCCGGGAGTTCTAAAGATGTATCGTGATTTGAGGCAGCATTATTGGTGGCGGGGGATGAAGAAAGACATAGTGAAGTATGTGACTAAGTATTTGAATTACCAGCAGGTCAAGTATGAACATCAGAAACCGGGTGGCCTACTTCAGCAGATGCCTATACTAGAGTGGAAGTGGGAACACATCAGTATGGACTTCGTAGTTGGGTTGCCGCGGACTTTGCGGAAGTTTGATTCAGTGAGGTTTATTGTGGATAGGTTGACCAAGTCAACCCATTTCATTCCAGTGGCGACTACTTATACAACGGAGAGGTGTGCTCAGATTTATATTCGGGAGATAGTCCGATTGCATGGTGTGCCAGTTTCTATCATATCAGACAGAGGCCCTCAGTTCACTTCCCATTTCTGGAGAGCCGTTCAGAGTGAGTTAGGGACTCGTGTAGAGCTTAGCACAGCATTCCATCCTCAGACCGACGGGCAGCCGCAGCGGACAGTTTAGATTTTAGAGGATATTCTAAGAGCATGTGTGATTGACTTTGGAGGGCAGTGGGATCAGTTCTTTCCTTTAGCAGAGTTTGCGTGCAACAACAGCTATCAGTCCAGCATTGATATGGCCTCGTACGAGGTTTTGTATGGTCGACAATGTCGTTCTCCTATCGGGTGGTTTGAGCCCGGTGAGGCTAAGCTACTGGGTACAGTTTTGGTAAAGGATGCCTTGGATAGGGTGAAGTTGATTCAGGATAGGCTTCGTATAGCTCAGTCCAGACAGAAGAGTTACGTGAATCAGAAGGTGTGTGATGTATCATTTATGGTTGGCAAGAAGGTTCTCTTGAAGGTCTCGCCCATGAAGGGCATTATGAGATTTGGGAAGAAGAGCAAGTTGAGCCCAAGGCTTATTGGCCCCTTTGAGGTGCTGAGACGAGTTGAGGAGGTTGCCTATGAGCTTGCCTTACCCCCCAGTTTATCGGGAGTTCATCCAGTTTTTCATGTTTCGATGCTTCGGAAGTATCATGCCGACCTATCCCACGTGTTGGACTTCAGTACTATTTAGTTAGATGAGAGTTTGGGCTATGAGGAGGAGCCAATTGCCATTATTGACAGACAGGATCACCAGTTGAGGTCGAAGAGATTTTCTGCGGTGAGAGTCCTGTGGAGGGGCCAACCAGTCGATGAGGCAACCTGGGAGTCCGAGGAGGACATGCGGAGCAGATATCCCTACTTATTCAGCAGTCCAGGTACTTTTCTATGTCCGTTCGAGGACGAACATTCGTTTAAGAGGTGGAGAATGTAATGACCCGACTGGTTGTTTAGCCTTTTAGAACCACATTCCCCTAAATAAAACCTCTCGTACTTGCTTTAGTTAATTTATGACTTGCGGGGACGGTTGGTTCGGGAATTAGAAGAGTTTTGAGTGAAATATGTTCAATTGTTTCTTTAGGATTCTCTTAAAAAGACCAAGTTTGACTTCGATCAACTTTTTGGGAAAATGGATCCGGATTCGTAATTTGACAGTCTCAGAGAGTCCGTGGGAAAATATGGGACCTGGGCGTATGTCCGGAATTGAATTCCGAGGTCCCTAGCCCTAGTAATGAATTTTTATTAGAAATTGTCAAATCGAAGTTTTAAAGAATTAAAAAACATAGAAATCATTGATTTCCTAGTTATCGGGCTCGTATTTTGGTTTTGATACTTGGTACAGGTCCGTAATATCATTTAAGACTTGCCTGTAAAATTTGGTGTCAATCCAAGTGGTTTAAGGGCGTTTTGACCCGTTAGAGGAGAATTAAGAACCTGAAGATTCATTAGTTTGATTCATTTGGTTTTAAGGGGTGATTCCTAGATTTAGCATCATTTCGGGTGTTTCGAGGGTTCGAGTAGGTCAGCCTCGTGATTTCAGACTTGTCGGTATGTTCGGGAGGGGCTCGGGAGCCCCGAGCGTCAAACGAAAGAGGCTCGAGCGAAGTGGGAAAGTTGGAGAATAGCTGAAGGATGCTGCTTCTGTCATAACCGCATCTTCAGTTCTAGGGCCGCAGATGCGGGACCGCAGGTGCGGTCCACCCTTCGCAGAAGTGTCCAGGGGAAACCGCAGATGCAGTTGCAAAGCCGCATAAGCAGTTCTGCACAAGCGGGCCCCCGATCGTAGATGCGGTCCAGCCACTTTCGCTCAGTTCCGCAGATGCGGTCCTCCTTTCGCAGGTGCAGGACCGCATATGCGGCCCCCAGAACGTAGATGCGAAAATCGCTGGGCAGTGAGTTCATTTAATTCGAACTCAAGGTCATTTATTTCATTACTACTCTACACTTGGGCGATTTGGGGGCTTCTAAAGAGAGGATTTCAACACAGCATTGTGATGTAAGTAATATCCACTCATCCTTAGTTTAAATACACGTACATTAGGTAGATTCAACACTAAAAGCTAGGTAAAATCAAAGGGTTAGAGCTAGACCTAGAATTTTAATAAATCTAAGATTTAACCATGAAATTTGCTATGAAATGAAGTAGAAATCATATATTATTGATCCTTAGACTATAGAGAACAACTTTCTTCGAAAAATCTTGGAATTCGGGCATGTGGGCCCAGGGTCGGAATTTAGGAAATATGTGAAAAAGGTTGGGAATATGCTTAAATAGTTAGAATTCGACCTTGTAAGCCTTTATTGACTAGTTCTTACTTTATTTAACTAGTTCTTGATTGTTCAGCTCCGAATTGAGGGCTTGGGCTTGTTCTTGATATTGGAAGTGCACTTTGGAGCGAGGTGAGTCTCCTTTCTAATCTTGTAAAAGGGAATTGTCCCCATAGGCATAATAATTGAACTATTTGTCATTATATTCGGGGGCTACTTACGTACTAGGTGACGAGAGTCAGTGCATAGCAACTGTTGTCACATCTCCTTTTTACCTACACCCGCACGAGGGCGTAGAGGGGTTTTTCCAATTAAAGGACAATTGAAATGGGATTTGTTTATTAAGATTCAGAGTCGTCACTTGGGAGATTTCCAATTATTGACTCTGTTTAACAGTCTGCGAACCAGAAATCCGAGTAAGAAATTCTGTTAACCCGGGAGAAGGTGTTAGGCATTCCCAAGTTCGGTGGTTCTAGCACGGTCGCTCAATTGTTATATTTGGCTAATTTAACTGATTTTACAACATGTTTTAATTTATATGCTTTTTTAACCATAAATCGCTTTTTATTCATTTTTAAACAAAATTGCAACGTTGTAAAAACGTGTCTCGAAGCATGTCACATAAATGCACCCCGTGGTTGTTGACACATTTCGAATTCGTTGAGATTTGGATTTGGGTCACATAAATGCGCACCCGAGTTTAAGAAGGTAAATTATTAAAGTACGCGCCTAAAGAGACTAACGCATTATTATTATTATTATTGTTTTGGGAAGGCCATGAAATTCGCTAAACAGCCCGTCCCGGGATCTAAGTATTTTAATATATACATTTAACGAGGGCCCCACCATTTCTGTGTTTTTGTTTGGCGAGGCTCATCTCGTTTTATTATTAAAGGGCAAACCTAAAGCAATCTATAATTTTCTATTTTTATTTGTATCTAAATATAATAAAAGAAAGAGGCCTAGTTAATTAGCATGTCTAAAAGGCCAAAATCCATATGATTCTAATTTCAAATCAAACCAACCCCGTAATTTGTGAAGTGAAGACAAAGCGTATTTAGCAATTCGTTCAAAGCACAACGGGTTAGACGGATTTGGCCTATTGTTGCAGAAACCAGGCCAAGAGGGATTATTCAATCCAGTTACAATTCGGTAATAGCCATCTGGGCCTCGCGTTTGAGCCAAGAATCAAAGTGATTATAGAATAAAAGGTGAACTCAATAACATGCTCGCTTATATCTTATTATTTGAGCCTAAAACTATCCAAAAGGTTGATTATGCAAATCGAAATTTCGAAGGCAGGTAGCATAGAGCTTAATGACCAATTCAGAATTCAAGTTTCCATTCCAACATCCAAATTATAATGTAATGTACATATTATCTTCTGCCTAGTCAATAGGAACGCTTAAACGGCCAACGATACAACTATAATTGTAATACTGATCTTTATGCTTATTCTGCTATAGAGCAGTTCACATTTTAATCAAATATGATATCCATATCTATGTCCTATTTAATCACTGATTGAGAATGACAACAAATTCTTAGAACTTCGTCTTACTCCTTGGAAATTTAACATAATTGAAGACAAAACTTTAAACAATCCTATTTGGATGCATATTAAAGTAAAAACGACTATTGAAGGTTTATTTCATTTTTTTTATTACTTTTGAACAGATTCACAAAAACAAATGCCAAAACTAAAACTAATCCAAACTATGTCATTAACCTAACATGAAACTAATTGTAGCTAGTACTCAAATTCAAAAGTTCATATACATTCGAGACATAACCAGTAATAGCCTATCTAATACGAAATAGTCTTCAGTCTATTTATACATTCCAAGTTTAGTTACAATGTTTAAACAACTAAATCACAGAAAATTATCTAATGGATAGCTGAATTATTAAATAACAGATCTATAGCAGAGACATCATTTTTCATTTACCTTTCAATAAGAAATGCTACATTCAAACAATCCTAAGATGTGTACCTGGAAGTTGACAAACAAAAGCAATGAGGAAAAGGGAGGTCAGCAGCAACGTGAGATGCAGTTTCAAGCAGAAAAAGACAACCACAGCTAATTCAACTTGAAAGATACCAACAAATAAACCCAGGAGCTAACTGAACCAACCAAATATAGCTCAATTTGACCAAACCAATTCGAACACATCGAAAACTAGCCCAATTGATCCCATAAGTAACTCCAGCAACTCAAAACTAAGCTAGAAGATCAAGATCAACTACTGAAACTCGAAATTAAACAAAAAACCTCAATGGAATCAGTGTTTTTTGTGAGTTTTCTGCTATTTTTAAGATCTATCCAAACTCAGTCCTCAACTCTCACCACTGAAGGCCTTAAAGTTCTGTCTCTCTGTGTTCTTGCAAGCTCTAAACAAAAAAACTGAATCCCCTTAATAATTTTTCTTTTATCTCTCTCTTTGAAAGTCTGAACGTCCCCCTAACTCTGTCCAGGTCTGCCTCTATTTATACCAAATAACAGACCCCTTTTCCAACTTGTTTTAACACTTAGATCATTAAGAAATGTATTTCCTCCATCACATTTCCTGACAGCCACTACTAAGTGTCTAATTTCATTATTTAATTCAAAGGTGTATGGGTAGCCTGACTTTTAAACTCAGGCGTGCCCTGACAAACAAGATGCCTTCCCCTTAGTCTTAACACTTTCAGTGATTTGCTTTAACTCCATAAATCAATGAATCTTAAACTGGCTAACAAATGTGGTACAGATTCAAATAATAGCTAATAGCAAACAATAAATTCACGATGTTCAAATAACCAAACAATTTGATTCAATGTGACGACTGACTAAGAAATTCAAACATTGTGATGGATTAATATCTAATTTTGAACATACGAACAGATTTAATTCAACACAGACAATAGAGCAGAAAATAAAGCAGGAGGAAAAGAGGATTGGTATTTAAACGAAAATAAAAGATGAAAGAAAAGAAAAAGGGAATTAAAAATACCTAATTATCAGGCGGGCCAAATACTGGAATTACTCCTTGTTCCTTCAATTTGGATTGAAACGGACCTTAATCGTGTGTTTTCAATATGAAAGCACACGGCTAAGGTCCAATTCGGTCCAAAGATCCTCCTATTGCCGCTGAGTTTTGAATTAGAGATTTAGGGCTCAATTTTCTGTGATTCAACATTCGAGACACTAGAGGAGGATTTGAGGACAACGGTTTGGATATTTGGGTTGAGGTAGGCTTAGGGATTCAAGGGTGTAAATTTGGGACGATTTAGTGGTGGCGCCGCCACCAGGGGATCTTGTGGCGGTGCTAGGGTTCTCAACTTTGAAATGATATTCGACGGGTTCTAGGTCGATTCGAGGGGAGGTAGCCAGGGATTTGGAAAGAGGAGGGTGTGGGGAAGCTTTGGTGTAATTTTAGAGCGATTTGGGTAGCTAGGGTTTTTCACTAATTCATCGATTGAAGATTCGAAGACACCGGCTGGGAATCGGGGTTTAGGGATTTGGGATAGAGAGGTCGTGGGGATCTTAGGGTGTAAAAATGGAGGTGTTTGGACCACCGAAACCGCCGTGAGGCGATTTTCGATGGGCGGAGCACGGTGTCAGGAGGCGGAGGGTTCGTTTGGTCTCTAAGGGCTTAGAGACGAAGGGGCAAGGTGGGTTCGACTTGGGAGGGGTGGGGTATGGTTCATACTTATATACTAGGGGGGAGAATGGATCCTGGCCGTTGGATCAATTAAGATCAACGGCTGGGATCAATCCCCTCTGTAGGGGACAATGTCATTTGGTTAAATGAGGGGGTCGGGTTGGAACGGGTACAGGGAACGGGTTAGGGAAGAGAGATTTGGACCGTTGGATCAGATGAAGTGAACGGCTCGGATCAACACACTTAAAACGGTATCGTTTCAATGACGTTGGAGACAGACTGGACCGTTCGATCTAATGAGATCAACGGTCTGGATTGAGTGATAGAAACGACGTCGTTTGGCTGGGTAAGAAGACGGACTGGACCGGATTTGTTTTGGGCCTGGATTGGGCGTGGTGTCACGACCCCATTTCCCAAATCCGGTCGTGATGGCGCCTCTCGTGAAGACAAGCCCAGCCAGACAATCTCAGAACGCCACTTAAAGCAGTTATATAACAATTCAAATATGAATTAATCAATATAAATACAATCCAATACAGCCCGACCAGGGTGTTACAAGTCACGAGCATCTAGGAGGGTCTTTATTACAATTTTAAAGTCTATAATACCTTGAGTAAAATCTGGAAAACAAGAAGAAGAAGAAGAATCTCGGTGCCGCGAATGCCGACGGTCACCTTGATTAGCAACGATAGCAATACCTTCAATCCGCTACTAACCCGCTACCGGGTGAAACAGTACCTGCAACTGCACGCGAGATGCAGGGAGTAAAGTGAGTACTTCCAACTCAGTGGTAATAAGAGAGAATAATAACTTAGCGATAAGAAAACACATATGGGCACACCAAAATGCTATAAAAGAGAGTACAAACCTTNTTCTTTTTCAACAGCCAAGCATATGAATGCTATATCAGTTAGAGCAAGTCGACTCATAAATCGGCCCCTTGGGCACAGCACTCCTTAACATATAACACCAGGGTATCTGGTCAACAAGACAAGTAACAATATGTATGCCAATAATATATGAGTGCTAAATGTCATGCCACGTAGTACAAACAAGAGAGAATGCATGAATGCAATGCAATGCATATGACCGCTACGGCGCGTAGCCCGATCCATGGGTACCCTGCGCTCACTGGGGGTGTGTACAGACTCCGGAGGGGCTCCTACAGCCCAAGCGCAAAAATACTACGGCGTGCAGTCCGATCCATGTAATATAGTACTGCGGCGTACAGTCCGATCCATATAATATACTACTGCGGCGTGCAGTCCGATCCATATAATATACTACTGCG
>MU699175.1:87861-100719 GCA_026770625.1 Nicotiana glauca | reverse complement strand
CAGCAGTAACGGCATACAACACGCAACAACAGTAATAGCAGAATCACAATCCCCCGGTAGTCCCAGCTACCAAAACTTCCCGAACTACATTGACCTGATTCCTGTTTTGCCCAGGATATGTAAGAGGCCTCCCGAAGCAAAGGCTCGGTCGAACTCTTTCTAAAAAATGCTTCGCACGGATTATTCGAACGGGCAAAAATCGCTCGTATCCGCTCATCAATCTTTGCACGAAAACTCTTCGTGTTTCCGGGCAAAGAGGGGCAGCTGTGAGCACGTGATTTTGCCCTACAAGAAATTACTCCCAAAAGTCCAAAATAAAATAGCCTTTTTGTTGTTTGTAATTTTTTGCGGATTTTGTTGTTAGTTTCTTTATTTTTGTTTGCATTTGTGTCGGCATGTTCATGTGTTTAAATTAATTAAAAAAATACAAAAATATTGCATTTGGGATTCAATTCCACAATTAGAAAGTTAATTAATATTTTGTGATTTAGGATTTTAATAATAGCTTAATTAAAAGACAAGGAAAATGAAGAGAAAAGGAAAAAAAAACACATTGGGCCACTCCTAAACCGGACCAAGACCAGGCCCAAACATCTCGGTGACCCAGTCCAAGACCAGGTCTCTCATAGGCGTCTCCAAACGACGCCGTATTGACGTTTCTATCTCGAGCCGTTGATCAAATCAACTGGACGGCTCAGATCAGGCTTCCTTTTATCCAAACGACGTCGCTTTGGGGCGCCTAATCGGAACCGTCCATTTCGATCGATCCAACGGTTCCAGGCTTCCCCCAAATACCCGACCCATTCCCATCTGAGACCGACCCATCCCCACTTGACCAAAACGACTCCGTCTCATTCAAGTGATTCAATCTGGACCGTTAGTTCCCAACATCCAACGGTCTAGATTATTTGATGCATTTTAATACACTAATACCCTACCCAAACCCCCTCACTCGTTTCATTTCCCAAACGACCCCTTCTCCTTCATCGTCTCTCGGAGACCAAACACCCTCCCCCAAGAACCCTAGCTAGCCGTCCCTAGATCCCCTTGCCTGAAACCCGGCGGCAACAACGCCGTCGGTCACCAAACTAACACCATGGAACCCCCGTCACACCCAAACCCAATCCATAAGCCATCTACCTCGAATCATCTCCGAGCTTCTCGAATCTTCGATCGTCGAAACTCAACCAAAGCCAAACCGTCCCAAAATGATACCAAACACTCCCCTAGCCTCCCTCGTCACCAAACCATAATTGGTTTGGCTCGAATCAAACCCAAACTGCTCGAGCCCCAATCCGAGCCCCAAGAACTTTAGAAGAGTTTCAAGCCTGTTCGAAGTTTTTGAGTCTCCAATGGGTTTTAGTCGAAGTGTTCTCACCTGAGAACACTCGATTAAAGCCCGTTTGGTCTCAAAAATTTTAAGTCCGTTTGGTCCAAGTCTATGTGTTTCTGATTTTCACACTCGAGGTATCTCTTCCCTTTTTGTTTTTATCTCTGTTGTTGTTTGTTAGTTTAATTATGGGTGTATTTTTATCTTTTTCGATTTTTTTTTCAATTTTTCTGTTCTTCCTCTCAAACCTTTTATTTGGTCAATTTGGTTTCTGTTTTGTTTGATGATTGTGTTGTTATAGGATACACATTCGCGTCGATTAGCGTCGTCGAATAGTTAGTTTCGTATTGTTCTCTGTTTTTGGTTTTAAGTACTGAGAATCACTGATTTGTTTGGTATTTGTTATTATTGATTATATGTGTTGTGATCAATTAATAAATATCGTCGATTAGTTATATGAGTCTATTTTGATTAGAACATTGGACAGTGATCAACTCTGTCTAAGTTGGTCCGAAATCACTGATGGATATGTCGATTGTTTGTTATCGATTAATAAAAAATAGGAACCCATACTTAGACATTTTTAAGTGGAAACACAGAGGGAATAAGATGGGTTTTGTCAGCCTTAAAACATTTTTAAATAGGATGCATGGGCTGTTGAGTTTGGATATAAAGACTTACACATTCTGAAGGAAGAGGGGTTTTTTTTTTTGAGAGATAAAAACACACACTCTATTAGACAGGAAAAATTTCAGCTTAGGAGCTTTAAAAACAATCAGTCTTAGAGCTTTGACATGGGTTTAAAGGTTCTTCTAGCCATCATTTGAGGAGAGCTTTGAGAGGGTTAGCGAGAAATTGTTAAAAGCCAGTTTCAAGTGATCCTGCCTCCCGATAACACTGTTCCATCGCCTAAGATCTGAAACAATTCGACTCTTCCCCTGTTTCCATTTCCACACTTATGTGCTTCCAGTTAATTCAAGGCTGCTGTTTGGTGGGCTTGAGTTTGGTGTTGTTGCTGCCTGGTTTTTCTGGAACTACTATTTGGTTGTCTCAAGTTCCCTGTTGGGTTAATATTTCCCTGAGATTTCGACCTGTTACTAGGCTGCCTACTATTCTTTTATCAGTTGTTCTAGTTTGTCGCTGGAATCTGTGTTACTGTTGGGGCTACATTGGTCCATTTGCTGTTTGGTCATTCTTGAAACCGTCATTGGTTAGAGTTCTTTTTTTTCGCTAGTTCATTCTAGTTTTTGGGTCTTGAAATCTTGCTGAGATCTTCTGCTATTCATTTGCTGCCGTATTGTTATGTTGTTGCTTTGTTTGAGCTGCTGCACTATTGATCTCTGTCTTCATTTCCACTGTTGAAATTCCAGGTACATCTTTACTGTTTGAAGATGTAATCACGAATTGAAGGAATGAAGTTTTTCAATTAAGTTTAAATGTACTGTTATCTTTTTTTTCAAGATAGAATTAGCTAGGTATGTTTGTATTCATTTGGAATAATTCGAACGTGTAATGGAACCATATAGATTCGGATTGTTAAACTTCAGCATGCTAGTTTAATTAATGTAGAATTACTCCCATTTGAAGTATATTGGTAATAGGACAGTTATATTGGATTAGGAAATAGTGAATCGGTAATAATGTCAGAATCCGATTTAGTTAAAGTTTTTGGATTTTAAATAATTGCGAACCATTCATTTGCTAGGAAATCTGAAAGTCGTTTGCCAGCTTTAATTCGTGTTAGCCTGTTTCAATTCTAAAATCATACTCTTGTTAGACTTATATTCTGTTAATAGCCATGTCATGCCTAGCTTAAATCAACTGTAAAATCTTGTTGAGATCCAATAATAGATATAAAAAATAGGTACATCAAAAATGAGTAAAGTTTGTAATTCAACCTAAGTATGGCTCACGTAGTTTGCCCGCATGCTTTCGTTTGAATTAAGGTAGCGGCTTAATACGAATCACTCAATTATTTCCACCCTCGAACATTTGTAGGATTTTGTTAAGGAAATAAAACAGTTGTGCCGACCCGTAGCAAATATAGTGTTCTATAGGATCGGCCTTAATAAAAGAACGAGATGAGCCTCGCCGCATTAAAACACAAATGCGGGGCCCTCAATAATAGCCTATAAATACTTAGGCTTGGAAAGACCGTTTAGTAAAGGTCACGGTTTTTTCCCGAAGTTAATAAACGCGTAGAAGCTTTAGGCGCGAATAATAATTATATTACTTTCTCAAATATGGGTGCACATCTATGTGACCCAAATCCAAATCTCAACGAAGTCGAAATGTGCTAAAGGCCACAGGCGTACTGGTACGGTGTGGTCCGAAGTACATTTTCATGACGTTGCAATTCTCCTTAAAAATAACAAATACTAAAAGCGATTTATTAGCCCTTTAAATAATAAATGAGACGAGCCTCGCTAAACACACACAAATTGCGGGGCACTCAATAGATGGTTATTTTAAATGCTTAGATTTCGGGACAGGCCGTTTAGCTAATTTTACGGCCTTCTCAAAATAACGATACGCTAGTCGCTTTAGGCGCGCCTTTAATAATTTATTTTCTTAAACTCGGGTGCACATTTATGTGACCCAAATCCAAATCTCAACGAAGTCGAAATGTGTTAAAGGCCACAGGCGTACTGGTACGGTGTGGTCCGAAGTACATTTTCATGACGTTGCAATTCTTATAAAAATAATAATATTAAAAGCGGATAAAGGTTAAAATTTGCACATAAGTTAAAGCATGTTATAAAATCAGATAATTAAGCCAAATATAACAGTTGAGCGACCGTGCTAGAACCACGGAACTCGGGAATGCCTAACACCTTCTCCCGGGTTAATAGAATTCCTTACTTAGATTTCTGGTTCGTAGACTGCAATATAGAGTCAACCTTTTCCTCGATTCGGGATTCAACCGGTGACTTGGGACACCATAAATCTCCCAGGTGGCGACTCTGATTTAAATAAATAAATCCCGTTTCGATTGTCCTTTAATTGAAAAAACTCCTTTTACCACGCCCTTCGCGGGGTGGGGTAGCGCCAAAAGGAGGTGTGACAGTGGTTGTTAGTTGTTAGTGGTAATATTATTTCCAGCTGTAGCTTAGCTGTCATTTTGATAGTTAGTGGAGAAGATTAGGAAACTCAATTGTATATATATGAGTTTACAACATTCAGTTAATACAATCTCTCTTTTCATTCCTAAAACTCTGATCTTCTCTTTTGCTCTTCCTGCTCCAACTGCTTCCATTGAAGAAGCTTCGAGCTTCACCAGCTGAGCTCACATTTGATCATAACTGGTTCTAAATTTAATATTTATACACATTTAATAAATTTCTTTAACACAAATATATTTTTTATACAAAAGATATAGGTTCCAGCCAAACTCATATAGAGTATATCGGGGTTTCTAGCTCGTCCCTGATAATGATGCCAAAGGTTGTGCTAAAAAGATAAGTACACCTTTAGAAATTTCGAGTTTGAGCATTTGAGACGGATTGATCCTTAATAGAAAGCTCTTTACCTCTAACGACGAACTTTTGGACATCAATCTGAATTAATCCGGCTCCAAAAACAAACACGGACGAAATGAAAACTAAAAAGAACAATAATAACGGTATTTGAAAAAGAAGAACAAAAATAACGGTAGAATACTCCATTCTTTTGGAATGACCAGTATGCCCCTAAACACTGACAGTTATAATAATAATATAATAATACTAACGGAAAGAACTACTCCTATTTTGCTGTTTTAACGCCTTAACTGTCGCTGCCCCCGTTGTAAAGTAGTGGCACTATCGTGAATAAAATATTATCAATAGGGTCACATGGACCTATAAAGTTCCATTAACCTTTATTCTTTAATTTCTTACCTTATAAAAATAGGACCAAGTCTAAGAAAATATTGTCGGTAAACACAGTACACCCTCTTCCCTTCTTCTTCTTCCACTCTCGGTTTCTCCGCAGGCTGAGAAACTGAGGATTATAGCCTACAAAATATAGAGTTCGAGCTACAAATCCGAACTCTTAAGCTACAAATTCTAGCTTCGTCTCTAGTTCAAGTGGTACGTAGATTCCACTTACATTATGGATTCTAGTAATTGCCAAAGATGGCATTTCGCCAGTTTTGGTTGTGTCGTGGCGGCGGTTGTGGTTTTTTTCACCGTCGGCATTGCTTCCGCCGGCAGTCTACAGCGTGTTAAAGACCCACATTGGCACATTGCCTCAGCCACTTGGTATGGCAGTCCCAACGGTGATGGTAGTACCGGTAAATATTCTAGTCCTAATCATGATAAATTTAATATGCATTATGTCATGCTCTCGTAGACATAGAGGCAGATGAACTTAGTTACTTGAGTTCAACTGAACCAATACTTTTGACACGAAATGTATAAATTATGTATAAAAATTACTAAAATTTTGATAAATACTTAATTTTGAACTCAAGAGCGCAAGGGTTTCAAACGACAAGAACTTATAACTTGAACCTATAAAGTTTAAATTCTGAATTCGTTTATACTTAAACATACATTACAATTGGAGAAACGGGCCAACATTAATTGAACCACATAGATATGAAAGATTCATAAACCGACCCCAATTAGTTTGAAATTGAGACAACATAATAGTTACGTAGTTGTCACAACTGATTAACGATGGAATTTTGGTGCAGGTGGGGCATGTGGGTACGGGTCAATGGTGGACGTGAAGCCATTCAGAGCAAGAGTAGGGGCCGTGAGTTCGATTTTATTCAAGAATGGCGAAGGTTGTGGTGCGTGTTACAAGGTAAAATGCTTGGACAAATCTATCTGCAGTAAAAGAGCCGCGACAGTTATTATTACAGATGAATCTCCAGCATTGACCAAAGGCCGAGTTCACTTTGACCTTAGTGGCTCAGCCTTTGGTCGTATGGCTGTTAAAGGAAATAGCGGCAATCTGCGCAACCGTGGTAAAATCTCCATCATTTACCGTCGGTAAGTTTCATAAGAGCAGTAAATGGAGTTTTTCTTGAGTATAATAATACAAGTCTGTTATATTTCAGTTTTGTCTTAGTGGTTGATTAATTAATTAATGAACAAAGTACACCGTACAATTATAGTTAAAAAGTTTTTGAGAAATATTTACTGTTATAGGAATACTATTTTAGGTGACAAGGACAACACTGAGTTCAGTGACTGTGATGGGGTTATACTATTTCACTTCTTTTCTATTTCCAAAATCTTTTTATTACTACTCTTTTTGTTTTAATGACGGCATTTGATTGAACATAATATTTAAGAAAAAATATTTTTGAAATATGTTGGTCTTAAACATATCAAAAGTATTTTTAAAGTGTCGGTCTAAAAGATACTTCCTCCGGTCCAAAATAAGTGATTTTTTGAATATTTTCATTAAGATTAAAAAATTTATTTTTTAGCATTAATTAGCAATAGAATTGACTATATTAACCTTTACTATCTCACATAAATACTCCTAACATATATTCCAACACTATTTAATCCAAGGATAATATAGAAAAAAATAATTAATCCATCATTGAAATCTGAAAAAATCACTTATTTTTTACTACAAGAAAAATGCCAAAAAATTATTTATTTTGAACCTGAGGGAGTATATATCATGATATTTCTAAACCGTTATGTATAAAAATATGTTTTTTTTAATAATAAAGAATGAAAGAGTGGTATAAATTGAAATAAATCGAACAATACATACATGTGTAAATGTACGTTGATTAGATAGTGGTTCATTACTTGCACATATTCTTGTAAGTAGAGGGAAAATGAATTTTTTTGGCCGATAATCTATGAAAATAATATTTCTATTTTTCTTGGGTTGGGATAAGGTCTCATTTGTGGGAATCTACCGAATTTGTTGTTGTTGTAGTTATTATTATTATGCAAAGAATTCATAATTTTGTAAGCTGGTGAATTATGTTTTTCTGTTGCACGCCTCCATGATTTTTTAAAATCATTTTCTGGTCAAAAGCTTCAATAATTTCTTGGTCGGTTTGCATAAAATAGAGTCTGACTACTGATCCACTTTTTGTTTGACCAAATTTATTTCACACTCTTTTGTGATTACTGTAACTACCTTCCATTTTTTGGGGCATTAAAAAGTAGGTACTACAAGTTTAAACTCAATATTTCTTCTAGTATTTCATTTTATTTGATAGTATTAGTATTTGCTAAGAGTTCTGAATTTGTGGGTGTAGGACTCCATGCGTGTATCCTGGAAAGAACATTGCCTTTCATGTCAACGCAGGCTCAACAGCTTATTGGCTCTCTCTTTTGGTAGAGTTTGAGGATGGAGATGGCGATATTGGATCCATGCATATTAGAGAGGTACATACGTTAAAACCTTAATATTAGTACTAATTTTGCATTTAGTCAAAACTCAAAAGAAGTTTTCTAAAAAGAGTTTAAGAGCATATTTGGAAAGCCACCTAAGAATTGGATTTGGAGTAATTACTTGGTCAGCATGGAATTGGATGTAATCGGAGGAGTGTAATTATACTTATACTCTCCAATTCTCAAGGGAAAGGTGAGAATTGGTGGTAATTACACTGTGTAATTGCATGGTAAATTTTTATTTTGATTTTAATTTATTTTCTATATAACTTTTTATTTCTATTATTTTAATTTTTAATTTTATTTTTACTTTTTAATTTCTTTTAAAATTTTAAAATATATTTTTCTTTGCACATTATTTATCGTTTATTTCTCTTTCTTTACTTCTTGTTATTTCATGTAATTGCTTATATTTTATATTTTATTTATTTTATTATTGTATTTTTTAAAACTACACCTAATATTATAAATAATGCGTCATTAACAAACTTGTCATATGATGAATGATGCAATTTAAGTGAAATTTCATTGTTGAATGTGGTTATGAACTTATTATGTTTCCTAATCTAAAGTTATAGTGCAACTTACTATTATTATGTTGGAATTTGACATATGTTAAATAATTTTTTTTTGGATTTTAAAATTGTGTTATATTCATGGTTCCAATTTGCTTGTTTTAATAGTATTAGCCCACATTGCATATTGTTCATTTTTTAGTAGATCAGTTTTTTCAAATATAATGTTATGGCATTATATTTATAAATATTAAATTTATTTTATCAAATATGAATTCCATGATGTTCTTACAAAAAAAAACATATATTTTTAGTTTTGTAAGTATCTAAGTATTATTAATTTAAAATATATATAAAAGTTATTTTTATAATATTAGTTATAAATATATGATTACTTATAAACGTATATTCACGAAAAATATACATCTTAAAAATCAAATATAATATCATTTATACTTATAAAAATTTATAGGCATATATGTAGCATAATAACTTTTATGTTTTGATAATTATTTAATTTAAAATTTAATCTATTAGTGTAATTATACTTATGCAACCAAACAGTAAACTTGCAATTACACTGTGACAAATAAACAGGTCGTCGTAATTACACAACTAGGTAATTACTAGGTTGTATAATTACTACTCTAATAATTACATCAATTCCAATTAAAAACAGACTCTAAAGGATAAGAAATATATACACGACCATCCAACTTGAAAGGTAATCCTAGGTAGTCTATTTATTAATAGGTGTTCATTTACAATCTGTGATAAATGATAAATAATACTTGTTGTTCTGATTCAAAATAAGTGTTAGATTTGCTTTTTTATTTTGATCCAAAATAAGTGTTCACTTATATAGTCAAAAAAGTATTCGATTTGTTTTTACAAAATAACCCCTATGTACATATCCCTAAAAAGTTTTCTTACTCCTCACATTAAATGTTTAATTAGGGGTAATTTAGTCAAAGTAGGTATTTTTGTATAGAATTTAGTATTTTCTTAATGAGCGTACTAAAAGCAAATTGGACACTTATTATAAAACGGAAGGAGTATATTATACTCCCTCCAGTCCAAAATAAGTGATTTTTTGAATATTTTCACACAAATTAAGAAATTCACCTTTTAGCATTAATTAGCAATGGAATTGACCATATTAACCTTTACTATCTCACATAAACACTCCTAACACATATTCCAACACTATTTACTCCAAGGACAATAAAAGAAAAAAATAATTAATTCGTTCTTGAAATCTGAAAAAATTACTTATTTTGGACCACAAGAAAAAGGCCAAAAAATTGCTTATTTTGAACCGGAGGGAGTAACAAATTAAATTATAACGATAATATTTACATTATCAATGTATTAGCTCGAATCTTTCTAGAATATAGTAAAAAGGAATAGACTTTAACTTTCAAGCACGAACAATCCGTGGCGGAGCCATATGCAATTAAAGGTCTCAATCAATACATATTCTCTAGAAAATTACACGCATTTAAAAAGTGTCAATGAATACTATTCTTTAAAAAATTACACGCATTTAAGAAGTGTCAATCAATACTATTCTCTAGAAAATTACATTTTATAGCTAGGTAAAAAATTATGACTGTATGTATACTCCTATTGATTTCTTTGTGGATTTACTTGAAAATTCTATTCGGCCACCCAATAATGTAAAAGATTTTTTTACTAGTAAGGGATCCTCCGGCACTGTCAAGTATATAAAAAATGATCCGATTTCTCTAAGTAACGACTTAGAAGACTGATTGCAATTTACAAAAAATCAAACACATTTCGATGTAGACAAATCCGAGTAATTCAGATATATTAGAAGACTATTATAACCACGTGGTGAGCCACAATGTTAATCCTTATCAAGTGTTCAAATGAGAGATTCATTTGGCCAAACTTTGACACTATCTCTGCTATACACCACAACATTGTTTATAGAATATAATATCTTCTTTTTGGTATGCCAAGTTTGGCCATCTTGGCTTGTTTGTCATAGCACTTCCTCCACATGTTTTTACCTCTTTTTTCCTATAATCCACACTAGTGCACAAGTTCAACATATAGGAAAGTGACTTAAACCTTTCCAACCAACCATATAGTGCAAAGTCGCTTGTTTCCTCATTTTTCCTATTGAGGATAGTGGCTTTTCTTGCACCAGAGAGAGAAAAATAACTCAAAATTTGGTCGGCAGTCCGGTGCACAAAATATTTTATATTTGCGCAAGGTTTGGGGAAAGGGCTACATTCAAATGGTGTGATGTAGGCAACGTAAATTAATGCAATATTAGTGATTGCTTCCAGCATTTAGTAAAAAAAATCCTCTAGTATAATTTCTCGGTATTTGACTAAATTAGTCATTTTTTTTTTAAATGAATAAGTGATGACTATATGCCTCGTGGAGTAGTAAGGCTGAAAACGAAGAAAAAAATTAATGCATTCTTGATTTTTAAAAGTGCCAAATATTTTGGACCAAATTTGATTGGCGTAAGTGACAGATTAAACTGGTGCAATGGGAGCATGTGTTGAAGTCTATTTAATTAATTAATGAAGAATTAATTTGAATAGCTGATGACCAGTCAATCACTTAAATTAAAAATAGCAATAAATGTATTATTCATGTATAGTATATTTATAATAATTATATATACTGACTAGAAAAAATAGGTTATTTGTGCAAAAATCCCTTAATTAATAAGTCGTTGATTTTACAGGCAACGTCCAATCAATGGTTAAAGATGACACACCTATGGGGAGCAAATTGGTGCATTATTGGTGGACCATTACAAGGACCATTTTCAGTGAAGTTAACAACACTATCAAAAAGAAGAACTCTCTCAGCAAGAGATGTTATTCCAAGCAAATGGTCTCCTAAAGCCACTTACACTTCTCGACTTAATTTCTCTAAGTAGCACAAAATTCAGAAGAACTAATTAAAAATACTAAAAAAACCCGTAACAATAACGCATATTGAAGTATGCGCAAGCTGATCTGACCGCCATGATTATAAAAAATAAAGTAGCTCGCTTTGTGATCGATTGGTTTTTTTAAAGGAAAACTTAGCCTTTGGATCAGTATAATAATTAGTATCCGAGGCTTATTCCTTTTTTTTTTTAACCCTTTTATTGTGGTCTTTTATTGTTGATGTAAGTTGTAACTTTCTTTTTCTCTTAATATTTTGTAGGCTGCTTGTAAGGGTTGTTAATAGTAGCCCTCTCCAAAGGAGATTGAGCACTTTGTGTTTTTATTAATTCCTTTTTTTTTTTGGTGTAAACGTAATGTTTATATTTGGGTTGTAAGTATAGTGCGAGGTCTTTCTCTGGTTTTAACTGAGGGAGTGTCACGACCCAAACCCGGATCCGGTCGTGATGGCGCCTCTCGTGGGGACAAGACCAACCACAACTAAATACAATTCATCCTTTTAAAATAGTTAAACAGTTCATAAGTAGTTTAAATATGATTTAATGATATAATTAGCGGAAGTACAACCCCAACAGCCCAAACCGGAGTGTCACAAGTCACGAACAACTATTGAAATATGAACACAACTACACGGTCTGAAATACACAGAATAGGGCAAGGAACGAAAAGGGAGAAAAACGGTGCCGCGAACGCTGGCAGTCACCTCACTAAACTTCGATAACTTTGCCTCCGATCAGCCAAAACCCGATGCCGGGTGAATAAATACCTGCATCTGCACGCGAGGTGCAGGGCGTAAAGTGAGTATCCCAACTCAGTGAGTAATAAGGGTAAATAACAACTGAGCAGTAAGAAATCACGTAAACCAAACCATCATGATATATAGGAGCAGTGTAAAACTCTTTGAGAAAAATAGTGAAGCCGTAAAATCTTTAGAAATACATTAGCTCAGTTTAAAACCTCTTTTAAAAATGACTTTTTCAGCGGTAATGCAAATGAATGCAAAAATAAATAAATAGTGCAGATAAGCACAAAATTCCGCTCCCGAACACAACACTCAGTTATCAAATAATGCCAGAATATCAGGTAAATATTGCAAGAAGTAGCACAAACAACAGATAATAGCAGACAAATAAAATAAGGCAAACACATCAAACAGTACCAGTACCGCTGCGGCGTGCAGCCCAATCAATATATCGCTGCGGCGTGCAGCCCAATCAATATATCGCTGCGGCGTGCAGCCCGATCCATTTATCGTCGACCGCGCTCACTGGGGGTGTCCAGACTCCGGGAGGGGCCCTTTACGGCCCAAGCGCAAACAATTAGTAACGGGCACAAATCTTGAAAGTACCAAAACCCGAGCCCCGGGCGTACTTCTCGAAACTCAGAAATTTTCATATCAATAGATTTCATATCTCCTAACGAGTTAATACATACCAAAAGTTCTCAAATCCGACCTCAAATGGTCCTTCAAATCCCTAAATCAAATTTCAAAATCTCAAGCCCTAGTTCTTCAATTTTAGGCTTAGTTTTCATAAATTTCTAAGTGGAATTCACATAATAATCGAGTATTTAGATCAAAAATCTTACCTCCAAGAAATCCTCTTGAATTCCTCTCACACCTCCTTTTTTCGCTACCCGCGAGAGCGCAAGGGAGTTTTTCCAATTAAAGGACAATCGAAACGGGATTTATTTATTTAATTCAGAGTCGCCACTTGGGAGAT